>PVIW01000727.1:171396-310684 GCA_004026585.1 Noctilio leporinus
CCCCTTTCCCTCTGCTAATCACTATACCATTGTCTGTGTCTTTGAGGGTTTTTTTTTTTTTTTTTTTGCATAATTCCCTTACCTTTCTCACCCAGCAGCACAAATCCCCTCTCCTCTGACAGCTGTCAGTCTATTTTCTATGAGTCTGTTTCTATTTTATTAGCTTATTTTGTTCCTTAGATTCCAAATGTGGACTGTTTATTCAAAGATTTGACCATCAAGGAATGGCTACAGGGGGCGAAGGTCAAAAGGGTTTATTTCTCTCTTTCCCTTTCTGTGTACATGTATATGCGCAAGATAAAAAAGATTAGAGCATAGGTTTTATGTTACAGGAAAGGATTTCATAAAGAGATGTTGAGTATACAGAACTGTGTAATAGTGACCAGGAGCTGGGGGGTAGACTCAAGAGTACAATGGATAGGTGGAATGGATGGGTCCTGGCTCTCCAAGCCCAGGAGGAAAGATGTGAGGGGGCTAGTTTAGAAGCCTGGTGTGGAAGTTGAGGGGCTTCATATATGACAGCCTCCATTTTCTCTGCAAGTTGGAACACAGTCATTTTCTAGTGGTGAGTGGGTAAGAGGTATAAAAGGCAAAGGCTTGGAGTAATTGCTGTGGGGAACAGAATTGAACAATGGCATCAAATGCACCCCTCCCCGACCCCAGCACCTGGGTCATAATGTTAAAAATAAATTTGAGAGGTAAGAATGCTATATTGGTTCTATAATGAGCTTCTAACTCACCCATCCTATTTTTTGTCATTAATGGATTTAAGAGATTCCTCAAGTATGTTTTTCAAAAGGTTCTCTCATTCTTGTCATCACACACACACACACACACACACACTTCCTTACTGGCTGTTTTCTGAGGCAAGAATGCTGATAGGAGCAGATGCAATTAAAATACACTCCCAGATGCAAGCAGGGCTGGGAGGAGACCAGGTGGAGACAGTTAATTACCAAGAGAAAAATGACCCTGGTCATCATAATACGCAGCAGGGTAGAACTCTCTGGTGGTGCTTAATTAATGGCAGGATCCAAGGAATGAACTGAACCACCACAGTAAGTCTTTTGGTTCGCTTAACAACAAAAAGCAAACATCCAGGAAAATACAATTCTGGGACTGGGGAGATAGCTCATGAGTAACAGACGTAACTCGTCACCCCCTTTCCAGAACTAAATCAGACCTCCACCCAGAGCCTCTCGAGTGAAGCTCAGATGTTCTTGAAGAAGGGTGCTCCTGAGACACCACCTGAGTACTGCGAACTTTCATTCAGCCTTTCCCCAAAAGCCTTGTGAGCCCTTATGGATAACTGCGCTGGAGAAAAGAAAGTACCCAGGCTGTTTGGTGGCTCTCACTAATTTCCGGGACTCAACATATCATGGTCTGTCATCAACATTCTGAGCTTCTATAGGGGTTAGGTGATAAATGAACTAAATTTTGGTCCAAGTTCACCTTTGGGCAGGGCTAGTGGGACTGAGTGCATGGTGTGGTTACGCACCCTACTTGCCAAGTGAATAGCTGGACTAGGTCATCTTAGCAACTGACAGAGTTTCTTCATTGGTGTGTTCACTCATTGAGTAAGGGCTATCCTGCTAGAAAATGCCCACTGGATTGCCAAAAGAGTACATCAAAAGCACTGCCCAGGTGAATGTCACTATCAACGGTGTGAAAGATGCAGGTGTAATCCACCTCATTCCCATTCATTGCCCTGGTTAGCTATCACAAAAGACTGTTTGTTTTGGAGAATGACAGCCAAGTGAGGATCCCAGTTATAGGGACTCTTTTAAATGAAGCCTCATTGAAGCAAACCTGATAGTCTCTGACAATAGTTATTGATCTGGAATTTAGCTCCATAGTATCCTTTTACAAATCTTTTTTCCATATCATGTGCCAGTAACTTTCTAGATTTAATCATCTTTTAAATTTTTATTGCCTATTACTTTTTGTTATATATATATATATGTCTATGTATATCAGTCTCTTCACTTTCAAATGGGGATCATAATTGTACCTCAGTGTAATAGGGAAGAAAATGAGAATATATGTAAAGAGCATGTGGTAAATGTTCAACGTGTGTTACCTATTATCTCAGATAATTTTGGGATGAGAATCTGGGATAATGTGGGGTTTTCTTTTCTATTAATTTTGCAATTGTCCTTCTCCAGTAAGATGGTAAATTTTCTGAGTCCTTGTGTGTCTGAAAACATCTTTTTTCCCACTTAAACAATGAATTAGTTGGGTAAAGGATTTCATTTTGAGCTTGGAAAACACTGCTCCATTGAGAAATTCAGTGGCAATCTAATCTGTGTTGCTTAATGGGGAAACTATTTCATCAGTTATTCTAACACAACAGTGGGCCCTTTTAATCTAAACATTTGTTTTTCTTCAAATCTGGGACAGCTTCTTCTTCTTTTTAAACCCCTAACCCTCATCACCATTCCTTGTTGTTTGGATTCCTCAACATTCCTGTCTCATTCATGGCACATCTGGTTCTCTAGATGGTCCTCTTCTCCCGCCTTGGAATTTTGGAAGTTTAGATAGATGTGTGTGCTCAGGTTTCCTTTTTGATTCAAATTCCTTGGTTACCTTCTGGTTTGTCTTGCTCCTTTAATGAGATTGCACATTTTTAAGGTAATAGACGCCTCTCTACCTCTTCAACTAGTTTTCTGGTTTTCAAGGACCTTATAAATCAGACTCATTCCACCCACTCAATAAATACATCCTCGTTTGTAGTTTCCCAGCGCCTCTGATTCCAGTGGTACCTGGAAGGTTCTCTGCCCAGAAGCTCTCCTCACCCCGGGCTTCCCTCTAGCTGGGCAGTGATTCTACCCCAAGGTGAGAATTGCCTGTAATTACCCCTGACAGACCTAGACCTGCTGATGCACGGTCTCTTGCTGACCAGACCCTTTCAGACAATCCCCACAGGTGATTCCGAGGCCCTTCTCCCTGCTGCGGGTCCCTGGGGCAGGACAGCCCACCTGCCCATGCGCGAGAGGTGGTTGAGTGGCTCTCGGGGGAACCGCACCTCCCGTCCTCCAGCCCCGTCGAAGGAGGTAGGTTTGCCGGCAAACCCTGCGGGCAGCCAGTGCCCCCGGCCGCTCGGGCAGCCCCCAGGCTGGACCCGGGCTGCCAGCCCGACCCAACCGTCCCGCGGGCCGCGCGCCCGGGGCTGGAACTCGGCGCCCGGGCGGTGCGCAGGCGCGCCGTTCGCCCCACCGCGCTCGGCCTCCGCCGCTCTTCCCGCCCGGCGCCCCGGACCCTCCGGCCGCAACGGCAGCAGCACCGGCGTCGGGCGAGACTGGTGAGCGCGGCCACCCGGGTCGGGCGCAGACGGGGGCTCCGCCCGCCCCGCTCCCGCCGGCCTCCGCCGCCCCAGGGCCTGCGCGGGCCGGGGTGGGACGTTGGGGCGGGGAAGGGGCGCCTCCCCGGCAGAGTGGGGCCGGGCGGGGTAGAGGCCATGGAAAGGGGAAGCCGGGAGCCCCCACCCGGTTGGGGCTGGGGCGCTGGGCTGGGGCTACCGACTTGACCTAGAGGGAAAGCCATGCTGGGTTCGCCTGGTTCGCAGTCCCGGGTCCCGCAGGCCGAGGAGACAGCCGACCAAGCCAGCTAGGCCCACGGTGACGCCGCAGAACTTGGACTTCGCTCGGTGCTGTGATTTCTTGAGACACGGGTAGGTTGACCGCCACAGGTTGAGATTCAGAGTTTGTGTTGCCTGGGGGTTTTGTGAACCCCAAGTTTCCGAGGATTCGTGTCTGTTGCTTCTGCCCTAACACTTTTAAAACTCTCGCCTCAGTTGTTGATATTTTACTGTTGTTGGTCGTTTTTAAACGTGTTTTGTTGTGTTTTGTTTCCCTTCCCGTCTTGGGTTTGCGTCCTTTTGAGCAGTGTTCCCGTCTTGAATCCCGTCGGGCGCGATGTCTGAACAAGAGCGGATACAGGAATGCCTGCGGAAAGAAGTAAGGTCCCTTCTCATTTCCGCCAAGGATGGTTTGACCCCTCAGCAGTTGGAAAAAGAGTACCTTTTGATGATTGGGAACCACTTACCACTCCGAACCCTTGGGTATCGGTCCACGATGGAGCTGGTGTTGGACATGCCTGATGTCGTCAGTGTCTGCCCTTTTGCAGATGGAGCTGTAATACTGAAAGGTAAACTTTGTAATAATCATCACTCAGACAAGTTTTAGCATTTATCTGCATCTTAGGGAATTTTCTTTTCTTTTCTTTTTCTTTTTTTTTTTTTTATGGGGAGAAGGCAATACCTACCTTTGAGGTTGCAGGCAAAGTTAGAGCTTTAGAAAAATTAAGAAACCTTCCCCCAGAAAAACGTGCATGTCCAAAAACTGCATTTTACGTATGATTTCACATTATGACACCTTAATTTAGGACCTTTTCATTATAAAATCATTTTTTTAATTCCATGAAGCACATGCATATAAAATCATAAGGAGGTTTGCTGCTCATCTCAAAGTTTCACATCTTTCAGGAGTCAATTAGTAATGATAACATGTTAGATTTTAACTTTTTCTCTTCATCCTCTGGTAGAGGAGCTAATAGGCTGTTGTCCAAAATGCAAAAAAAAAAAAAAAAAAAAAGGAAAAAAGGAAGAACCAAGGGTTCATATTTTCATGCTGCCTAGATACACAGCTCTTTGGAGAGTTAAAAAAATAATAAAGTCTATAGCCACAAGATAGAAAGGATAAAGAAGGGAGTAAGTTTTCACCTATATATGTGTTCTTTTCTCACATCTCTTCAGCCATTCCAGATGAATCCACTGAAGGAATAGCAAGTTTAGTTGCAAAGCAGAGGAGCAGACAGAAAGTTCACAGCCCCATGCAGAAGGGTAGAGCCGGTGTTTGGGCTGGGCCAGGCTACCATCGGCAAGTACCTTACCGAGGAAGGGTGCCCCCTATTCTTCCAGCGGTTGTGAAGAGTGAGCTGAAGGACCTCCTGGCGCTATCTCCTGTTCTCCTTTCTGATTTTGAAAAGGCATTTGCTAAGCGATTTGGACGCTCGTTCCAGTACACGCAGTATGGGTTCCTGTCTATGTTTGAAGTGCTGAACGCTGCTTCGGATGTCATTTCCGTAGAGCAGACCAGAGCAGGCTCCTTGTTGATGCTAAAGAAGAGCATAGCAGAGGAAAAGCAGAGAGGATGGCCTGCGGGTAAGCATGTTAGCATTGGTGATGCATTGTGGATGAGCAAATTTTGGAGCACTGGCGACACATGGAGATGTAATGGCTAAGCCCTACCAGTTTGTTGAAGTTAAATGTTGGCTCTCCCACATGCTAGCTTTGTATTAGTTCTATGTGTTGATGTGAAGAAGATTTAACGTGGAGAATGAATTTCTAAAACTGATCTTTGCCATCACTGATCTTTGATGTGGTAGCAGGCACTACATCGATTTATGTAGTGAAATGATAACCATCTTATTATTGTACAGCATTTTACCTTGGGTTCTCACTGACACACCACAGATAAGTGGGGTAAGTAACCCTATCTTACAGATAAGGATACCAAAACTCAGGAAAGCTAAATGACTTTTCCAAAGTAACATGGTTGGAAAAGTGGTACAGCTAAGATTAGATGCCCAGGTCTTATTACTGCTCATCCAGTGCTTTTCCTTCCCAATCACTGTCCCTCTCAAAGGCTCAGAAGATCAATATGATCGTTTGTACTGTCTAGTGTTTCTCTAGATCCTTGACAGTATAGAATCTATACGTGAGCCTTTTGGACAGGGGGGATTCTGTGACTATTTCAGTGTTATTTCTTTTCTCATAAATCTGTTTTTAGATCAGTATACGTGAACCATGAGAATATCATCAGTTTTCAAACCAATACTTAAACAGTGGTGGATAATATAACTGGACAAGGATATGCTGGGGGTTATGTGCTCGTATCAGGGAAGACTGTGGGGCCGCTGAGTATTTAGTGTCTCTCAGCGGTGTCAGTATTCTTGATGTGCCCAAGCTTAGGGAGGCAACTCATGTTATTAAACTTACAAAAGGTAAGTTTCCAGCCCATGGCCCTTCTTTCTATCATCAGGATATCTTGGAAATAATTGGCTTTATTTTTTTTTGAACTTCATTTTAGAAAAAAGGGTGAGGTCCAGGGATAATCTTTTATGTTATACAACAGCATACACCCCTCCAGTGCTATTTCTCTTCCTACAAGTCTTGAAGGAAAAAAGTATGGTTGTCTTTCACCTGCCTCCAGCCACAGACCTGGCTGGAAACCTGGTTATATGCCCTGGTTGGGAATCAAACCAGTGACCTTTGCGTTCGCAGGCTGGCAAAGAAAAAAATTTATACTTTAGAATAATGTCTTTATTCTATAGCTTTTCATTCTTACTCCCCCCCCCACACACACAAACAACACAATACAACACACACGTACCAAGTTTGAAAAGCATAATTCTAAGCAGACTCCTTGCTTGGAGACTTTTTTGTCTCCTAAATAAGATACAGCTTTTTGGGTTTTTACCTGTTGAATCCCATCTCTCTGTAGTTACATATTAGGTGACTGTAAGTGGAGTTTTAGATAGCCCCAACTTTTTTAGTAACACACTATGATCTCTTAGTTTTCTTCTGTAGGTGACTAATCACTTCCATTGTATGTAAATTTTATTGACTTAATATTGAAAATGTGGGCTTACTTTCCTTAAGTTTTAGTTCAAAGTTCAGGGCAGTGTAGCTCACTGTAGCCTCTGTATATAGCCCCCAGAAAAGAAACTGGACCCTTCCAGTGACAACTTTTCTCTCTTCTTCTTTTATTTACAGAAGGTAAAATGTACACCCAGCCCTTTAGAATGAAACAAGAAGGGTCAAGCCCATCAGGCTTTCCAGCAGCAAAGGCACGCTTTTCACGACCCACTTCAAACATGGAACCACTGAGGCAAATACAGAACATGAAAAAGACTTCTAAGCCAAATGTACTGGAGACTTCAAGGGTGACTCACACTGAAAAATTAAACCAGGTGAGATAATCAGAGTTTGGAGAGATAATAAATACACTGAAAATATATTTTCTGTGGTTCTGTGGATTAGTAA
Organism: Noctilio leporinus; assembly: GCA_004026585.1. Classification (NCBI taxonomy): domain Eukaryota; kingdom Metazoa; phylum Chordata; class Mammalia; order Chiroptera; family Noctilionidae; genus Noctilio; species Noctilio leporinus. Next base: position 178,442 of record PVIW01000727.1, read on the forward strand.
GAAGTGAAAGGTGGCAGTGAGAAGAGTACAATTTTGTCAATTCCCTGATCTCTATTATTTTCTGCAGATGACTCCCAAAGCTGTATTTCTAGTTTCAGCTTCTCACCAGAGTTATAGAAGTATACTGTATTTGCTTGTGAATATTTTCACCTGAATAGCTGGCCCTGCGCACTACAATCCTGGTATTTTTCTGTGACTATAATGCAGAATATAACCAACAAAGGCCTGGTTAAGTTAGAAAGGTAACTTAAGTTGAGCTCAGAATAAGCTCATGGAAACTAAATTCAAGATATGAAAGTGCCTTATTTCTATAACTTAAAGAAATTAGCTGTTATCAATTCATGGTCTTTTGGTTATGACCTAGTCTAAAAAAATTAGCTTTTAGTAGCATAGTTTACACATAATAAAATTTACCTGTTTTAAGTGGACAGTTAAGAGTTTTGACAGATGTATCTAGTCATGTAATAACCATCAAAACCAAGAAACAGACTACTTCCATCCCCCCAAAATTCCTTTATGCCACTTTGTAGATGATTTTTTCTCCCAACTATAGCCATAGGCAACCATTACCTTCTATAATTTTCACTTTCCAAGAGTTTCATATAAATGGAATTAAATAACATCTAGCCTTTGTGTCTAGCTTCTTTAACTTAGCATGGTGCTTTTGAGATTCATCCAACATGCTTTCCTAACACCTTCAGGCCTTTTGTCCTTTCTTCATACTCTGTGGGTGTTTTCATTTCTTGCAGTTGTAATTATATACTTATTTATAGGATTGTTTCATGTCTCTCTGCCTACCCTGGACTGCAAGTTCTATGAGGATAGTAACCATACCCAGTTTACATACCCTTGTACTTCCAGCTCTTTGTATGGTGTGCAGCACATAGTATGTGTTCAATACATGTTTATTGAATGAATGGGCATTTTTTTTTATGTATTTTCTTTCTTTCTTTCTTTCTTTTTTAAATTTTATTGTTGTATTACATCCATCCCCTTTTTGCTCCCCTCTGTCCCCCCACCCACCCACCCATTCCCCCCAAAGTCAATCCCACCTGTTGTCCATGTCCATGGTTCCTTTATACTAGGTTCTTGTCTAAGCTGCTCCCCTTCTTTGCCTCTGCCTCCCCCTTCCCCCCTCCCCCGTTCCCCTAACCACTGAAGGCCTATTCCTTGTTGAATGGGCATTTTTATAAAAGTAATTTTCCAATTTGATTGACAAATAACTGACTTGCTGTCTTAACTGAGTTATTAGGAGCTAAACTTGATGCTTTTATTGGCTATTTAGTGTTAATTTTTATCCACTTTTTTGTATATCTCTTTGATATTCAGAGCACTGTCCATCTTTATTCCCCTATATTATAATATATTTTTAAAAGATTTATTTATTTATGTTTAGGTAGAGGGAAAGGAGGTAGAAAGAGGGAAAGAAACATCAATGTGAGAGAGAAACATTGATTGGTTGCCTATCATATGTGCTCTGACCAGGGACTGGACCCACAACCCAACCTGTACCTTGACCAGAAATCCAACCAACGACCCTTCGCTTTGTGGGATGATGCTCCAGCCAGTTGACCCACACCAGTCAGGGCTGTGTTAGAAACTTCTGTTCACTTGATTGATTGCCCATTCTTTGTATTTGGTATACGGGCATCTGAGACTAAAACATTGTTGAAATCAGGGACCCTCTTGATTACGTTCATGTCCATCACTGATCACTTCCTGCTCTTACTTTTCCCCACATTGTAATTTTTACCCTCTAATTCTAGATATCCCCAAGATTACCTAGACTTTAATCTCCCTCACCTTATTCACTTCAAAGTCAGGTTAATTTAGCCAGTTACCTTCAGGCAAAACCTTTTTATTCCCCCATCATTTTGAGAAACATTCTTTTCCTAGTCAGAGCCCATCATTTTGACATCTTAAGCCCAGGCATGGCAAGTATTTTCTCTAAAAGGCCACTTAGTGCACAGGTCAGGCTTTAAGGACCCAATGAACTCTGTTGTAATTACTCAACTCTGCCCTGGTAGCTCGAAAGCAACCTTGGACAATATGTAAATGAGTACATATGGCTGCGTTCCAGTAAAACTTTATCGATGGGTACTGAAATTTGAATTTCATATCATTTTCATGTGTCGCAAAATATTTTTACTTTTCTCTCAACCCTTTAAAAATGTCAAAACCATTCTTAGGTTATGGGGCTGTGCAAAGATAAATGGTGGGCCAGATTTGACCCATAAGCCATGGTTTGCTGACCCTGTTACATGCTGTTCTTCATAGAAATGAATCGAGTTTGTATTCACCATCCTGCCAGTTACCTCCCAGTTTCCCAAACTCAGAATTGAATCAAAGTTGGCAAAAACCTACCTTTAAGCCCTGGTTGGTAGCACAGTGGATAATGCACCTGGCCTGCGAACTCAAAGGTCGCTGGTTCGATTCCCAGCCAGGTCTCCAGCCAGGTCTGTGGCTGGAGGCAGGTGAAAGGCAACCATACATTGATGTTTCTCTCCCTCTCTGCTTCTCTCCCTTCCTCTCTCTCTCTGGAAATGATAAATAAAAGTCTTTTAAAAAATAATTTAAAAAACAACAACAACCTACCTTTACGTCCAAGGTCCTTTAGCTTTTTGCTTAAAACGTGAGGTAGGTGGCTGAGTCTGTTCCTTTGGTATCTTGTTATTCATCCCCGTAGAATCAGCAGTTGTTTCTTCTGCGTTGTACTCTTTCCTAATTTTTGTGGATTCCACCTTTGTATTATTGTTTGTTTCTCTTTGTACCCTCTTAGCACCCTAGTTAAAACTTTCTCAGATTGCAGTGGTCTCCTTAACTGGTTGTCCATCTCCTCCAAATCTAATTTTCTACTATATTAAAATTCTGATAATACCTCTCCTTTGCTAAAAATCTCTCATATCAGTTATTGACTACATAACCAAGAAAAACTCCTTAGTTTGGCATGTAAAGCATTCTATAATATGATTTCAGTCTACCTTTTTCAGTTTCCTCTTCTACTACTTTCCTAATGCCTTCAGGCAAATTATCTTTTCTTTGTTTATGAAATTCCTTCTACCTTCATTGCCTTCTTTACCGCTCCTGTCTACAATACTTTCCTCATCCTCAAGGCCCTTTATTTATTTATTTATTTAAAAAAAATTTTTTAAAGAGATTTTATTTTTCAGAGAGAGGCAGAGAGGGAGAGAGACATCACTGTATGTTGCCTTTCACCTGCCTCCAGCTACAGACCTGGTGGGAGACCTGGCTTGCAACCTGGCTATGTGCCCTGGCTGGGAATTGAACCAGTGACCTTTGGGTTCACAGGCCAGCACCTTATCCACTATGCCACCAGCCAGGGCTTCAAGGCCCTTTTAAAACAAATCCTTCTGTATGTTATAGACCCTAATGGGATGTACCCTTCTATATTTTTGTACCTCTTTAATGGTGCTTAGAGTCAGTCTTAGGTTATAGCTATTTATGCATTTATCTCATTTTCCTACTTAATAGTAAGTGGATTTAGAGCAATAACACTATTAAAAGTGACCTTTTTTTTTTTTTTTTTTTTGGTCCCCTGAAACACATAGCACAGTGATAATTTAATATATTTTCAAATGGTGAGAGCCCGTGGAAATGTGAAAAATCAGTTACTTTAGATTCTTAACTGTTTACTGTGAGAGCTTTAGGGAATTATAGCAGATACAGAGAAATATAAAGAATATAAGACTGAGCCTTTTGTGAAAGCTAGTAGTATAATCATAGGAATGTAATCTCCCCTCCCAGATCTCATTTTCTTGTCAACCTTATGAGATGCTGAGATTATCTTCATTTTTCAGGTGAAGATACAGACCTAAAAGTTCATAGTTTATAAGCAATGACAGGCCAAGTGACAATAAGGAGAAAGATTACAAAATAAAGAGTTTAGAAGGAAAAAATATTGGTAGTGATTGTGTCTTTGTGACGGTATTTTAGGTAGTTTGTGTTTTTCTTTATACCTTTGTATCTTTTCTAATTTACAGGTGTATTTTATACAGTCAAGCCCTGGTTCTCGAACATCTTGGTTCTTGAACAATTTGGTGCTTGACTAAGTTGTTCATGGAAAAATTTTCTTGGTTGTCCAACAGAATTTTGGTTCTCGATCCTCAACCCGACAGCCCTTTCATGCTGAAAACCTTGTATGTATGATCAGGCATTTCTCAGGTGACAAACAAAGGAGATTTGGTTTTCAAACAGATCGCTTCTCAAACAGTTTTCTGGAACGAATTAAGTTCAAGAACTGAGGTTCCACTGTTTTCACCTGCATCTTTAAATGTAACTCTCATTCCACGTTAGGTCTTCCCTGCGTGGCTGTTCCCTGGGCCTTGGCTCTCTGCATGTGCTCCATGCTGCTCTCCGATCACAACCTCCTGTGCTTCCAGCTTGTTGTTTCAGTTCATCCCATGCTCATCTCTTTACCTTATTGGGGCCTCCCTTTGCCTTTGGCTTCTCCACCCAAACCCCCAGACCCTTGCTGTCTTAACTGGGGCCTCTCCTGTCTTTACTGTGAAGTTTAGATAATCATCCATTATTTCCTGAACTTATTTTTCCACTTTCACAACTGTGTGAGCTGCTTTGCTTCTCTTCCCCTTCTTAGGAGTAGGTAGGCCTTGCTTCTGAACTCAGAAGGTGTAGGATAGTGATTCTCTCTACCTTTTGACCCTACATTCACAGAGCCTTGCCATATCTTCACTGGTTCTTTCCTTCCTCATTTCTGTTTCAACAGAAGAGCTTTTCCTTCAGCCCTTTAGAGCCAGTCATTCCATCAGTGCTTCCGCTCTCGCTGACTCCTGCCACCCAGGGACCTGGCACCACCCCACCCCTCCCCTGCATTAGGCGCACGCCAAGTATGTACTTAATAAACGTCAATAACTTAAAAAGAGGAGAAATGAGTAACAGAATTTCTTTCTAGGGGAGAGTGCTGGATTGAGTAATGGAAGACTCTAGAATCTAATTGTCACAAAGAATGTTAATTATCCTGGAAATTTTCAGAGTGTTTAGTTTTATAAAGATTTCATGGAAATGGTGTTTACTGTGTATGAAATGTTACAGTGCCTTTTGAGAACAGTTTTTTATCTATTTGATTTGAAATACATTTCTTTTGATAGCTATTTCCTTTGCATACAATTCAAATTTATCATATATATATATATATATATATATAATTATTATTTTTTTAAGATTTTATTTATTATTATTTCCAGGAGAGGGTTGCCTTTCACCTGCCTCCAGCTACAGACCTGGCTGGAGACCTGGCTTGCAACCTGGTTATGTGCCCTGGCTGGGGAATCGAACCAGTGACCTTTGGGTTCGCAGGCCGGTGCCTTATCCACTGTGCTATCAGCCAGGGCTGATATATTTTTTACTGTAATTTGAGCCTTTGTTTTTCTTTTTCATAGTTGGAGAACACCTTCAAATCAGTTATTGCACAAATTGGACCTGGTGGGACTATCAACCCAGAACTAAAACAGAAGATAAAATTTGTAAGTATTTTCTGTTTCTGGGAAATGGATAAGAATAATCGATTGTACCTTTGGATAACATTTGTGGTTAAGTTCAATTTGCCTATGAGTATTTATTAGTTTTATATTTATGCCTTATCTTTTTAAATATATTGCAAGTGGTATGGCTATTCCTTTAAGATCAGAAAAAATAGTAAATAAATTATATACTCTTAAAATAAAAAAAAATAATTTATAAAATGCAAGTTCCTTTATAAATGTGCTGTCTTCCTTTTTAATTTCTTTTTACCCCAATAAATCATTGTCAAGATCTTTCTAGTACCGGTTTTATATATAGTTATATCAAATATTATTCTAAATTGTGTATGGTATCTTTCTGTGTTGATGTACAATATTTCACTTACGAGATTTGTTTTAAATGAACATTTGGCTTATTTCTAGCCTTGACTATTAAAAAATGCTGCAGTTAATGTTTTTTAACATTTATGTAGAAGTGGAATTGACAGAGGTATTGATTGAGATTTGATTAAATATTACTACATTGTCTTCTTAAAAGGTTTGAACAAATTTTTACTCCCACTGAAAGTGAAATGTTAACTGTTTAGTTATGGGCTTTTTCTTTTTTAAGATTTGTATTTATTATTTTTTAGAGAAAGGAGAAGGGAGAGAGGCAGAGAGGGAGAGAGACATCAATGTATGGTTGCCTTTCACCTGCCTCTAGCTACAGAACTGGCTGGAGACCTGGCTTGCAATCTGGTTATGTGCCCTGGCTGGGAATCAAACTAGCGACCTTTGGGTTCATAGGCCGATGCCTTTTCCACTGTGCCACCAAGCCAGGGCCCTAAATATAGGTATTTTTATGTGCACATGGATGACAATGGTTACTAACTGGACATTTTCTCTTTGCTTAACTGTATTTTCCAAAGTTTTCTTATCCATTGGACTTCTTTTCTACCATTTAAAATCTTTGAAAATAGGCTATAGAATTTTTTTTTAATGTGTGCTAGATAGATGTGGTAGCTGAGCTAAAGAACTGTAGGATTTCTGGAGAGTTGTGGCATTGCAGTGCTGTGCAGGAATGATTTCTCAACTCCGGAAATGTTAGAAGCCACTGCTGTTTTGTTGTTATATGTATTTTTAAACCTGGAAACTGATTTTAAAATATTGTGACTATTTCATTCACTCAATGACATACTGTTTTTTATCTTTGTTACTATTTAAGTTTATGCTGACTTATTTTGATATTTTATCACACAGCCTTCCAATGGTATCTGTTTATTTTCTATTAGGTTGTGTCCAAGTTTCCAGAGGGTTTGCTTATTTCTAAGCTGCTTAGAGAGTTTGAGGTGAGTTTCCTTTTTCACCAACCATGGTTTTTTATGGCTCTGGTTTGTTTTTGTTTTTTTTGATATATAGAAATTTTGTTGCTACTTCCTGGATCCTCCTAGTCTGTGCTCTAGAACTTAAACATGTTGTTTTGCATTCTTTTTTTTTTTTTTTAATTGTTGTTGTATTACATCCATCCCCTTTTTTGTTTTGTATTCTGATGTCCTTTACTAACAGAGTTAAGAATATGGTCCTTAATAAATACTCCATGATACATAGGAAGGATAGGTTTACCACTTATTATTCTGATATTATTAGAATAAAAGTTCTTTTATAATGTCTGATGCTGCCAAGTGGCAGAGGGGATGTGGAGAAACACAATGTTTCTCCCTGCTTATGGAACGAGACCCTTTTAGAGAGAGTTTGGCAGTCCAGGCTGGATTTCCTGATAACACGTAGTCAGAGGAAGAGAGCGGTAATTATATTTAGGTCAACTGCTTCAGCCTTGGTCAGGAAGACAAGTTTCATGAAGTCTGAACTTTTCGTGGGAAGACTGATCCACCAGGGCAAGGCACCAGGCACTGTGCAGCGTGAACCGGAACCTGTGCAGTGCGGTGAAGGCGGGGGCGAGGGTGCGCCGCGCGGTGGGGGCGTAGCGGAGACCTCCTCGTTGCGTCACAAAGGGGGTGCAGCTGTGAGCCTCTGGATTGCAGGAAGTTGTGGGAGCTCAGTTGCCCTCTGACGACCCTGACCTCCTCGCTTCACCGCAGTCATGGGTAACTACCTGAGCAGCTACCTGACAAGAAACCGGAGCACGGCCAGTGTCACGCCTGTGCCCTCCACCCAGCCGCGCCGGACCCTGGAGTCCATGCCCGCCCTTCGCCAGCGGCGCCCGGACCAGGTCCGGATCCAAGACCCCTGCATTTACGAGAGGCAGCGGCAGTGGGTCCAGACCCAGGTGCAGGCCGTGCTGAGCTGCAGGGACTGTGCCCGAGCCCGGAGGGTGCTGGTGCCCGGGCCTTGGAGGCGCTTTCCCAGGCAGCCGCTCCCAACCCCCATGGGGCTGGACGTGTCCGGCATCCCAAAGGTCATGCTGAAGCAGCGGCTTTGGTATCCACGCCACCACCTCCGCATCCAGAGCCCTGTGACCATCAAAATCACTCCTCCTGGGAGCAAGCCGAACTTCTACATTTGTGAAGGGCCCGCGGACCCCTGCGCCAAGGAGACTGTGCTCAAGGCCCTCAGCAAATGCAATAAAGGGAAAAGGAAGCTGGAAGACAGGCCACTCCTGTTTGAGACCCCCGAATTCAAGAGAAGCCGGCTGGCTCCCTCCAGCCCCTCCATCAGAAACAGAGGGGCCCCTTCCATTGTGTCCCGGCCGGAGCCTTTGCCCCAGGCGCCGGCAGTGTAGAGAGGACACCACTGCCACCCTCCCCATCCTTCCCACCTGCCACCCACCTCCTACACAGACATCACTGCTCAGGCCACAGTCACGCTGCAGCCAGAGAACCGGCAGCCTGTCGTCATCCTTGCGTCCTGTTAGTCAAGGCCCTGCCACTGCTGCCACCACCGCCGCAGCCACCATCATCACCACTGCCACCACCAGCTGCCACCACCACCATCATTGCCGCCACCACCGCCACCACTACCACTGCCACTATGGCCATTGCCACCATCATCACCACCACCACTACCATCACCACCACCAGCGCTGCCACGGCCACTACGGCCATCGCCACCACCATCACCACTGCCACTGCCACCACCACCACTGCCATCATCATCATCACTGCCACCGCCGCCATTGCCACCACCATCACTGCTGCCACCACCACCACCACCATCATCGCCACTGCCACCATCCCCACCACCACCACCACCACCATCGCCACTGCCACCATCAGCTGAGACCTCAGCCCACAGTTTTTTTTACCGTGGTGAGCCCTGCTCTTCCCCAAATGGGTCAGGGGACACCAGTCACCTCCCACCACCCCAGCTGGCAGGTCTGCCAAGCCCCTGGCCCCCCTCCATAGCTGGCAGCACCCACACGCAGAATCACTGCCACATCAGACCTCAGCCTGCCCTCCACTCCTCCTGCCTTTTTTCAGGAGCCCACTCCAGGAAAGTGTCTTCCCCCCTTTGCCCAGTAGTAGAGTTAAAAGCTTTACTTTTTCTAATTTACAATTAGAGGCAACATTATTATCAAGGAGGAAAAAAACATTTAGTATATATCTGGTATACTGGGTGTGCGCAATAAAGCACCCATAACTTTGCATCTCCTTATTTCATGTGCTTGTTAATTTTGAAAAACTATCTTTCTAAAGTTAGGATTTAACATCATTGTTTCAAATATAAAGTATTAAATTCTGAGAGCAACTGTTATGTTGAAGAAATGAAGTCCATCATTTCTGGACTGCGCAGGGCGCACTGCTAAGGAAATTGCAGACTTCAATAATGTCCCTTTATGGACAGTTTATAACATGAAGCAGGTGTATGTCGCCACCCCAACAAGGAAAACGCATAAGGTACGCAAGGATCACACAAGTCCACGTATTGTACACAGAATCTAGGCAATCATCAAGGAAGAGATCCAGGAAGGTCAGTGTGCTCCATAGCAAGAGAACTGCAGACATTGGATGCAGTGGTTTGCAAGATTGTTGCTGAAGATGTCAGATACAGATCATATGTTCTTAGAAGAGGCCAGTTTATGACACAGCAGACAAAGGAAAGGTGCTTTGAAAAAGCAAGGAAACTGCTAACAAAATTGAAAAATCCCAAAGGAAAAAACCTTCTGAGTTTCTTCTCCAATGCAAAGAATTTTCAGCAGGACCAAATAGTCAACAGAAGAAACAACAGGTGGCTCTGTGAGAATCTTAATGAAGTCCCAATTGTCATGAAAATGAAATTTCCTGCTAAGTGATGGTGTTAGGTGTTGTCAGCAATGAGATAGCCTGACCCTGCATTTTTTCCCACAAGGCTTAAAGGTGACTGCTGATGTTTACCTTGATGTTTTGAGAGTAGTTGTACCGTGGACAAAGCAAGTCACAAATGGATATCGTTTTATCTTCCAACAAGATGAGGTACCAGCACATAATGCCAAAAAGGTGCAAGAATTTCTCAGTGTCAATGTTCCTGAATTCTGGTCAAAGAAAATCTGGCCACATAGTTCACCAGATGCAGATCCTTTAGACTATTATGTATGCAGCATTTATGAGAGAAAAGTAAACAGACAACTTCATTCCAATAAAGAGGCTGTTAAAGCTAAGATTGAAAACATGATGATGTCCATGGATAAAGAAAAGTTAATTAAAGCATGCTCAAGATGCCAAAGTCAAGTCAAACCAAGTCTATTATTGTACCAAATGGAGACTCTTTTTGAGCAATTTAAAAAATAAAGACTATGTTTATGTATTTACATATAAGAAATTGGTTTCAAAATATTAACACTTTTTGGTATGTTTATTTTACTAAAATTTTGCCAATTTATCCCATGCACCCTGTATAGTCTCTTCTATTTGTATTTGTTAAAATACTTCTTGTTTTCCAAGGCAAGAAAATCAAAACAGTATACTGTAGGAAATGCACTGATACCTGCTTGTTTATCCCAACTTCCAAAGAAATAGACACAATTTTAAGGAAATATTTAAAAAATAATTTATTGCATGTTGAAAGTGGTAGTGAATACTCTTTTTCTGCGAATAACTATCAACAACTTTACTTACGTTTTTGTATCTTGTATTTTGATTTTCCTCTTTAAAAACATGAAAGACTTAGTACTTTATAATCAGGCATTGTTAAAAAAGGGAGGTAAAGGGTCTCCTTATTTTCACTTCAATTTACCAAGTGCCCTGAGAGGAATTTGATGTTGGCCTACACAGTGAGGGATTATAGATTCCTTTCTTTGCTTTATATTTATACAAAAGCAGGTCTTTACTGGAGCCCTTACAAATTTAGCTTGGCTAAATCCACATTAAATCACTGTTCAAAGATGTCTGTAGGTATTAATACTTTAGTTACCTCACATTGCTGTTTTGTGTTATTTATTTTCTTTTTTATGACAGGTAGTTTTTAAAGAGCAACTTTCCCCGAAAAAATTGGGCTTCTTAAATGTGATCGAACTTGTTGGAGCTCTTAGTGACATTCTCCATGTGGAGTTCAGGGAAGGAGAGCAAGACTTACTGGTGTTTGATGCTGATGTGAAGCCTCTACAACGTGGTGAGTTGAATGACAATATGAAGCGAACCTGATTTTCAGTTGTCCCTGTAAGGACAAGGAAGAAGAAAGCATTGGTTATGTAAAATGCCTTGCTATAACCACACAGATCACACGTTGGTCTTGAAAATGTTAACGTTTTTATCTAGCTTTCCAGACTTTTCTCATTGTATGCATAAGCATAGCTAGATTTTTCAAAGATTATGAAAGTAATGTTTGCTTGTTTAAGCAATTCCAACAACACAAAGGTGGCAACTAAAGGTAGTAGTTTTAGTGGGTCTATTTATGGATATTTTCTAAGTAACATGGTATATAACATGAGAACTTAACACAAAACAGTATTACATAAATATATTGTATAAGTCCTTTCTTTTTATGCTTCATGTATTGTGGACATTTCTCCATATCAGCATATACAGGTTGATTTTATTTTTTAACTACATATAATTATTTTATGTCACTATATAATAATTTGTTTAATTTCATATCGATGGGCCTATAGATTGTATCCATTTTCATCATTTTGAAAAAACACAGCAATAAATATTGTATTTGCCTCTTTGTGCACTTAGTAGTTTATTTTTAGGAGCCTCTGTGGTTTTTAGATGTGTCTGGGTCTTCTTTAATGTGTCAAATTCCTGTATTCATCATTTACATGTAAATTTGAACAAAATACATGGTTGATTTGGGAATTTGCTAAAAATGAAGGCATCGTGTTATAGACTACTAAGTAGTCATTTCCACACTTCATTAAGCAACAATGAATATTCACTGCTAAAGTTGAAGAAATAAACTGAGATCAGAATGTTGAAAAATAAACAATCTTTCTAGAGTCACCCTGCCCACCTCCAACAGAATTTAAGATTTGTTCCTGCCTGGAACTTCCCTCCTATATCTCCATATTGAAAGGTTCTGCAAAGACAGGTTTGTATCTGTTATTTAGCACCGTCCGCCCATTGCCTAGCATAGAACATGCTTAGTAATGGTTATAAAAATATTTTAACAGGTATATTGTACTTAGGCTACTCTCTTGGTCATTTCAGATGGGGCTGTTTCATCAGTCAGAAATTCATATTTAGTTCAATCAGATAAGAAAATAGAAGCCAAAACTTGTTTCTCCAGTCCCCCTAGAAACACATTATCTACTGCCGCTGTCAAAGAGAACACATGGGCTTGGTCTTTTAAAAATCAGAAAGAGCCAGAACAGAAGATCTACAGGAAGCCAAACCTGGTAGTGAAGCCTCTACAGCTGGTGAGTGAGCTTTCCACACTCGCGCCCTGGAGACAGCGCTGCGTGGAGCCGCCCAACACTCGGCTCCTTCACTGCAGTTCTACTGCACACAAGTCTTACTTCTGGGTATTAGATTTCTTGGAAGAGACCAGAGCTTTGGTCTGATGGTACCTTATGCAGCATTTGTTCCGGTTTTCAAGCTTTTAAAAAGATTTTATTTATTATTTTTAGAGAGAGAAAGAAAGGGAGCAAAATATCCGTGTACAGTTGCCTTTCTCATGCCTCCAGCTGGGGACCTGGCTTGCAACCTGGGTGTGTGCCCTGACTGGGAATTGAACCAGTGACCCTTGGGTTCGCAGGCTGGTGTTCAACCCACTGAGCCACACCAGCCAGGGCTCAATCTTTTTTTATAACTAACTTTTCCCCTTGTTTCATTTGAAAGTTTTCATATGGCTTTGAAAATTTCTCAAGATGACATCACCGTTCCTTGTCCATGTTTTAAAAACGCTTGAAAACCCTGGCCTGCTTTAGAGGGGAGAATTGAGGGTTGTGTTAGCTGCATGCCTCAGCATCACCGGGTGCCTGTCCTCAAGTATAGGAGCTTTGTTTCTCCTTCCTGTCGCCCCCACACGTTCTCATCTCCTCTTACATACTTTGTTGCTATTAAGGAGTGGATTGCTTACTCTTCTTCCCTTCTACCCTCTACACCTGCTTCTTCCATGGAGGGAAAACATTTTGTTAGGAGAGCCGGCTGTGTTTTCTGGGCAATAGGAAGGCCTAAAGGAAAAAAAATACATTTCAGAATGGGTGTTTGAGAAACCCTATTTTGGATTATGAGACTAGTCTGAAAGTTAATCAACTCTTTCAAGTTACCTTTGCTGGTAAGGTTGGGTAGGATAAGAATCTGTCTTAATTCAAACTGCATATTTGAAGTACCATGCATTTAGTTTTGTATATGGTAGCAGTGTCAACACATTTTTAACTCTTTACATAATATCCCAATGCAGTAGTTAGATTTAGTTAAGGAGTTTTTAAATGCATACTTGTAGGCCCCACTTCTAGGTATTTTGAACTAGTATGGGCAAAAGCCTAAGAATTTTCATATTTATAATTTCCTAGGTGATCCTGATAAAGGTGACTTGTGAAATGTACTTTGAGAAATGTTGACATAGAGTTTGGGATGTTACCCAAAGATTGATGGTGACTTCTTTGATTTCTTTTCTAACTTGTAGCAAGTAGAAATTGACAAATCAAAGCTCAACATGGCAATGGCAAATCATGATATCCCACCAGATGCTGTCCGGGACAAGAAATTATGCAGGTTGCCACCGTTAGATACCAGTACCCTGGTGGGAGTCTTTGTGGAGTATATCATCTCTCCTAGTCAATTCTACATCCGAATCTATAGCAGGGATTCATCAGAGTTACTTGAAGACATGATGATTGAAATGCGGTATGAGTCTGTTATTTTCTATGTATTTTTCATGTATTTCATTCTAAATCAGCAGTTCTCAAATGTTTTGACCTCAAGATTCTTAAAAATGAAGGACCCAAGAAAGCCTTCATTTATTTATATTTATCATAGAGAAATTAAAACTGCAAAATTTTAAAAATATCTTTTGTTTTAAAATAATGGTAAACCCATTTGTGTGAATATAAATAACATTGTTATGAAAATAATTATCTTTTAATAAATTAGAAGCATGGCATTGTTTTACATTTTTGCAGATCTCTTAATTGTCTGGCTTAATAGAAGAAAGTTGGTTTTTTTAAAACACCTCCTTTCGTCTTTAGTATTTTGAGATATGTTATTTTGGTTGAAGTATATGGATACACCTGAATATTTTCAAAGCCTTTTCAAAAAATTGTGAATATTCTTTGATAGTATACTAAAACTGGACAGGTAGGAGTTTCTTGGAGATTGGTTGCAGTGTGGAATTTGAACATTTTATATTCGGCTGTGGTCTGCCTTTGCACTGTGAATGGATCCAGGGCTGGTTATGTAATTGCAGGCTCCAGTGTAAAATTATGCAAGGCTTCTTGTATAAAAATCCTTAAGTTCAAGATAGCAATAGCAGAGTACTAAAGCAGTCATGGGGCCCTGGTAAGTATGGACTCAATGAAGCTGACTCTGAATGGATTTAAATGAATGTTTATGATTTAAAACATCAGGCATTGGTCATTTGGAAAATAGTGGTTCACTGAGTTATGTCCCTCTTCCAAATGTTGACACATTCTATCACGTAATACTTTTTAAAATGACATTCATTAATATATCACTAAGGATTAATTATAAGGATATATATTGAGGAAGCCATCAAGCTCATGGTGGTGGTTGCAGCATTTCCAAAATTAATTTTCATGTGAAAGCTTTGTATTTCATTATTGATAATACTGTCAGTGTTTTCCTTGAAGTGACAGGAGCACTGCATTTTTGAAAAATGTGTCTCAAATACCCAAGTCTAAATAAAATAGCTTGTTAGCGGTCCTTTCACACAAAAATGGTGTTCCATGAAAATAATGTCTAGTTTATCTTCCAAGTAAAAATAATGTTCCACACACAAAGCAGCTAGTTTATAACTCACCTGCCCAAGTACTTTCCTTGAAGACAACTTAAAGTGTTTTACGTGTACTCCATTTTTGTCACAGAGAATATTAACAAAGATGGTCGGTCACTCAGCGGTTGAGATGTAATAACTAACAATTGTTGCTTTATCAAGGACATTTTTAAGTGAAATTAACCTCTTTTTTATATATATTATTGTGACAAATTAATGATACTAGTAAATGACTAGTAGAAAGGGACAAATAAATGACTACCGGTAAAGTCTGGTGCCATGCCTTGAGTTAGCTAAGCCACCCTTGCTTACACATCGTCGATGCAAATGTTAACACAGTGAAAGGGGCAAATGACTATTTTCATCATAACACTAAAATACTAAAAGAGCTTTGATCTGACAGACTTCTTGAAAAGATTTTATCAAAGTTTCAGGGGTTTTCAAACTATGCTTGGAAAACTACTGCTCTAAATTATCTCTTCTCTGCTGAAAAATTGATGTCTCTTGTAAAGACATCAATCACATTTTGTAAACACCACGTAAAATGTATACATTTTCAGTCATTTTGTATTTATTCATGATCAACAATATCTGATTTTTACATTGGTGTCACAAGAATATTTTAAAAACTTATTTTTTGTCTCTCTAAAAGCCTTTCATGGTGGACTTGGTGAAGAAGGTGAAGGGGTTAAGAAGTACTAATTGGTAGAAACAAAATAATCATGGAGATGTAAAGTAGAGCATAGGGAATAAAATCAGTACTAGTCTAAAACTCTGTATGGTGCTAGATGTATACTTAAAATATTAGGGGGATCACTTTGTAAAGTATATGATTGTTTAACTCCTATGCCATTTACTAATAGTAAATAATAACAGTTGTTAAAAAAAGTAGGAAAAAGAAAGGGAAGGGAAGAAATTTCAGACTGTTGATGAGATCCCAGGTAGCTGATGGCAACTGTGAAAACTGAGTAAGGTTCCAAAGTGCCTACTTTAAAGAGGAGTGAGGCACCATTATCCTATGTATGATGTTTCTTGTACCTTGTTCAATAAATGTCTTTATTTTTCATAACAAAAAATAGAGAACCATCAATTTGACAATAGCAGTATAAGATATGAAAATGGATGGGATGGTATAGGGCAAGGATAATAAGTAGCCACTATTGGAGTGTTTACTCTATTTGGACTCTGTGCTAAACACTCATATTGTAACTAAGGATTTATCACCATCCCCATCTTAAACAAGTAGGCAGAAGCACAGACAGATCAAACCACACACCAGTAAGATGATGGAGTCAGGACGTGAACTCAGGTTACTGGTGTGAAAGCCCGAGCTCTTAGTTTTACTTTCGGAAGGTAAGACCCAGAGACTCCAAACTTTTGAGGCCATTACAAAGCCAGTTCAGGAATGATCATGAACAAGGTAGTAGTAGAGAAAAGAGTGTTTCAGAAACTAAGTAGGATAGAATTGGAAAAGGACAGGATTGGGATCATTATGCAGAAAGTGCGAGTATATTGATAGCTGAGAAGAAAGGCTGTTGAATTTGGGAATTAAGCCATTGGAGGCTTTATAATGTCCGTTTTAGGAGATTCTGGGGAATGTGAGATAGAATGAGTGTGTCAGTTTCTACTTGAAAATGTTTGTTGAGGAAGAGAAGGGATTTGGATAATAAAAAGGGAAATAAAACTAATTGGTACTAATAAGCATTAACAAATCAGAAAAAGTGAGGGTGTTTTTGCTTTCCATTTTGTCCAGACTTTCTTGCTCTTAATACATCAATAAAAATGATCTCTAATTTTTCTTGGATTTCCATATTGTGGAATTCCATAGGCGCTGTTATTCTAATCAGCTGGTTTCTGATCGCTACGCCATGCCAGAATATTTTATCCAACCAGGACACCTCTGTTGTGTAAAGATTTCTGAGGATAAGTGGTGGTACCGTGTCATCATCCACCGAGTCCTCGGGAAGCAGGAAGTTGAAGTGTTCTACCCCGACTTTGGAAATATTGGAACTGTTCAGAAGTCCTCCCTGAGGTTCCTCAAGTGAGTTAACAAACTTAATGAGGGCAATTTACGTTCTTGCATCCTAATGCCGGAGTTCTGTGGGGTTAGGATCTCTCTCTGTTTTCTCTTGTCTTCCTCTGTCCTTCCCTTCTTCCCGTTCCTCATTGTTCTTAGTGCAGACATGGCAAATGGTCATTTAGTGTCACGATTGGATTATAATCTCTCATGTCTTTTCATATGACTGTGAATCTGGATGGACTATGAGACCAAATTTCAACCTCTAAGTAAGAAAATGTTTCTTTGGGTTATGCTAAGAGTTGAATTTATATAGCATGAAGCTTACAGTCTTCCTACCTATATTTTAATTGCACAATTTTTAAAAAGTACTATGTTTTATCAGCTTATCTCTTTTTTAAAGATTTTATTTATTATTTTTAGAGAGAGGGAAAGAGAGGGAGGTAGAGAGGGAGAGAAGAAACATCAATGTATGGTTGCCTTTTACCTGCCTCTTGGCTTGCAACCTGGTTATGTGCCCTGACTGGGAATCGAATCAGCGACCTTTGGATTTGCAGTCTGGAGCCTATCCACTGTGCTACTAGCCAGGGCTTCATCTTATCTCTTAATGGTTTAAAGTGTAACACATTAATTTAAAATGCATGAATAAAATACTCTGAAATGGTGTGAATAGCTACAGTCGAGAGATGGGTTAGAAATTCCATAGCATGCAGTTTAAAATATGATTAAATATTTATATACTTGATTATCTGTTGCAGATGCTGCTACACAAAGCTTCCAGCTCAGGCTATTCCTTGTTCTTTGGCTTGGGTGAGACCCGTAGAGGTATGTGTGCTTGTTTTACCTTAATCAGAAAACATTTGATGCCAAGAAGAGTTCTTGGTTCTCAAGAGACAAAAATAAAACATGGGATGAGCCTTCAAAGGAATCATTTTAGATAGTATGGAAGGACAGACATGTTGCCATAGAGACTTGCTGTGTGTGATGGAGGGGTACAAGGAAGAGTATGCATCTCTGCTCAAAGTAATCAGGGAAGGCCCTATCATACAGGTGACATTTAAAAGAAATTTTGAGGGAAGATCAAGACTCTTAACAGGTCAAAAAAATAAAAAAGAGAAGACATTTGAGGCATAAAACATCTCAAATTTGAGGAGTTTGAAGGAGTTCTTTTTGCCTGCATAACATAGGATGAACTGGAGTTGGTACATGGCCACTGATGTGAGGGAAATAGACAGGAACCTAAGGTGGAGATCCATAATCCTGTTCCGGATCAAGGAAAAATAATTAAAAATATGATTGTAGAAAAAGTTTACATTTTTACATAGTGAAAAACTTTCAATTTTCAGATAAGATTCAGTAAGATTACTGGACTAAAATTTTTAGGTAAAATATTTTTTAAATGTGTCCAAAAGTACCAAACAACTGATTAAGAGAGTAACAAATTATTAAGCCAAAATTAAAGGGAAAGAAGGAACAATTTTTGCCATAAGGGTACCTGCTCATCAAGGCAAAGTAGAACTTGGGTTCTCATGCTCTCACAGGTTAGAAAGAACAGAAATCACAAGTAGCCTTCAGTGAGTCATTCTAGTGTTTTTATGGTTTCATTTTACCCTAAAATAGTTCATCAGAAATTCATTTTTGAATACGCTTACTATAATCTATTTCAGTTTATCATATGAATCTCCTATCTTGATTACATTTCAGGAATATTGGACATCCAGAGCTATCGTGCAGTTCCAGAAGTTGTGTGGTTTGAAGCCATTAGTAGGGGTCGTAGATGAATACATAGATGGGATCCTTAACATTTTCCTGTGTGACACGTCCTCAAATGAAGACATCTATTTCCATCACGTCCTGAGAACAGAGGGCCACGCTATCGTATGCCGAGAAAATGTCCCTTCTAAGGTAGAGCAGTCTTGATGTACTTTAGAACGTGTTTTATTTCATCTCAACACTTCAGGGTATAAGAGAATTTAACACAGGAGGTCATTTGATTTATTCTTTAATCTTAGAGATTCCTGAGATTCCTGCCATCTTGATACAGAGCACTGTCTTCATTTTCACCTGACTGCATTTGCACAAAAACTGCGCTCGGCTTACTGTCCTTTAGACTGTGAATACTTAGCAGTTTAAATAATTGCTTCAGAATTTACCCCAAAGTATCCCACTCTCTCAGATGTTCTTAGTAAAGAGCAGCACTCTCTTATTTTGCAGTTATTGATAGCAACATGTGCATCACCATCAATATTGCTGTTGATAATTTTTATGACTAGGAAGAACTTTCAACATAGATATTTTTTATCTATTAAATTTTAGAAGGTAATGCATTTCTACATTTGAACATTATGAAGTGCTCACTTTTTCACTTTTCTCTGAGTAAGTAACCCGTCCTTCTTTATTTAATCCTAGGGTTTCGGCGAACTCAATCCTTTGGCTTTATACACCAAACCCAGTGCCGGGCCGGAGGATGTTGTCCTGATGGAACTGGGTTATCCTTCCCAGTACCACTATTTTAATGAAGTTCGAGAGATAAGTCCGCAGACAAAAGAGAGTGATTTATATGTTCCGGTAATAGGTTTCTGCAAACATAATTACACTTTTTATTTTTAACATTTAATTACGACTTTCTGTATGCCAAACATTGTAAATAGAACTTGAAGTATGATATATTTAATCTTCATAAAGTCCTTGTGGCATAGTTACTGTAATTGATTTTATAGATGAGCAGACTGGGGCTTTTCACATCTGGGAAATGCTCTGCAGTTACCTGAGTCTCATTAACTGCTGGTTTAAACCTTTGCTTCAGTCCTGCTTCCTCCTATACGAATTCTCATCCATTCAAGTCCATTGCAGCCTCGGTGCAAGGGTGACTTCACCTGCACCAGGCCAAATGTGACACTCCTTGGGGTGTTCAGGTGTTCTCATTTTTCACTTTGTCTCTAAGCCTTATTGCAGTTCCCACCCACAGCAATAAAAATGTTATTTCAGTAGCAATAATAAAAATAAACTCATGCTATGTGTCAGGGACTATCATAAGCACATGTACCAGTTAATACCTTCACAGTTACTTTACCAGGTTGGTACTTTCATACCCCCATTTTAGATATAAGTGAGGCACCTAGTAAGAGCTTAATGATTTTTAAACCAACAAACAAATAAACATGTCCTCTGAGTTTTTTTTTTTGTTTTTTTTTTTTTAATTTTCAGTTTTGGGTTTTTTTCTTTTTTTAAAGATTTTATTTCATTATTTTTAGAAAGAGAGTAAGGGAGAGAGGCAGAGAGGGAGAGAAACACCAATGTATGGTTGCCTTTCGCCTGCCTCCAGTCATAGACCTGACTGGAGACCTGGTTTGCAACCTGGTTATGTGCCCTGGCTGGAGGATCGAACCTTTGACCTTTGGGTTCCCAGGCTGGTGCCTTAACCACTGTGCTACCAGCCAGGGCTCTGTCCTCTGAGTCTTATATTTCCTCATGACAGCAAGTACTGGGCTAAGAATATAGGGTGGGTTCAATTTGCCAAAAAAGTAGTTTCTTTGGTCACAAGTCTATTTTCTTTGAATAAAACATACAAATAGTATTTTTAAAGTATGTTTTATATATGTGACTTTAAAAATTATTGATATGATTGTATATTTTTAGTAGACATTTACTAGTTATTCAAGAAGAGGCCATCTTGAATCCTGGGAGATGAACTGGTTCTGACAAATATGTGTGAACATTCACTGCTGCATGTTTAAAGCAATAGGAGGAATTTCAATTGCCGGTTTACATTAAAATTAATTGGGCTTGTTTGGCTTTCTGAAGCCTGCATTTTTCTTAGTCATTATTACTTGATTAGAGCAATTCTATTTTCTGATCCTTCAACAATGGATTGAATTCAACCTTTAAAATTTTTAGAAAATCATATCATCACTCTGTTGATGTCTTCAAGTTATCATGTTTCAATCCTAAAAGTGAAATAAGGTCATTTTTTTGCAAGAGATAAATCTTAAATTCTCCTATTCATCCAGCCTGTATTTTAATGTATCAAGACTCACATATGCTATATACATACACCGGCCTCTATACATCCCATTCCCTATAATTCCTGCGCTTCTTTTAAGCATCCCAACAGTCTGTGTTAAATCCTTCACAGCACCTTCTCAGAACATCCTTTTCTGATAATGTTTTGGTTCTTCTATCTCTGTGAGGGTTGTACTGTGATTATCTGACTGTGGGTCTTCCTGCTATATTTGAGTTCTTTTGGAGCTGGGACCTGTTGCACTCATTTAAATTCACAGAATGACCCTGTACACATTTCATGATGCATACTAAATGTTTATTGATTTGAACTAGTTTAGCAGGATAGGAAGACTGAGGGTCATGGATAAAGTTAGAAAATAAGGTAGCATTTGGCGACCCTTTCCCCCCACAACCCCAGAATACAGGCAGGTAGATTTTGGTCACAGCATTAGTATAAAAAATAAAATAGTTTATTTTTCATATCTACTAGCAAGATACTAATGATGACAAGGCTGTCATTGACCTGAAATATAAGTCAAAGAAGCCATTAAAGGATTCCGAATCCAGCTCCATGAAAACCCAAAATAAGAGCTGTGAAGAAGATGCAAAGCGCTCTGTCCCAGACCTACAGGATGTGAAGGAAGAAAATGAGGTAGGAGAAAGAAAGACAGTTTTTAAAATATGCGATTAATGTAATCCATAGGTGTAAGGAACTGGAATAAAAGAGCTTTGAACCCTGCTGCTTTTGGTGCAGCCAGAACATCTCCCACAAGTGAGGCAGATTCACCCTTCACCAGCCGCCAAGATCAAAGTGGAGGCAAGAGGCTCGATCCCAAAACACAAAGGGCGTTACTACCTGGCTTCGGAACATCAGTTACCCATAGCTTTGGGCAGTCTTCAAGAATTATGCAGCGATTGGAAACCAGTATTGAGAAACCATAGGGGGAAAACCCATCAGGAAAAATGTTGATAACCATTTTGGAGGACATATTGTTATTTTGATCAAATGTTTATATACGCCTGTCTGAGGGTGCCCCCAACTCCTTCTCCTGCACTTGCTGTTTCACAGAGCAAGCATCTCTTTTAGTTACTGCTTTTGGAACTTACTTCTATTTCTTTCGTTAAATAACATGCTTCTCTTGTTGTTTCTTGGTTTTTCATTGTAAGTATGTACATATGGACTTCCCCCACACCCCACACAAACATACCCTTTTCATCTGCCCACTGTCTCACCAAATACAGCACTTAACTTCCCGTTAGCTCACCATTCAATGTTTATATTATTTTGACTCTAAATGCTGTTCACAGACACGAAGTATGTTATGCAACTTTTCCTTCCCTGCAACACTTTTATTTTCTTCAGTGTTAGTGTTTCTTTTTAACCCAGCATACAGCAAAGTGGACTTGCTTTTGGTGCCCAGTCCTATCCGTTGTAACACATGGGTGGTTTTGGGCTTCACCCTCAATGTTACCCTCATGGAGACCCTCCGATTTTTCAGGAGGAGGAAAATGTGTAGTTTCCTGGGCCCTGGAGATGGGGCAGCAGGTGGGGAATCTGGTGTCTTAACTGCTGCTGCTTTTGTTTCCTTTTGCATTTTTTATTTATATTTTTCAATTACAGTTTACTGTCAATATGATTTTGTATGTTTCAGGTGTACAGCATAGTGATTAGACAGTCATATACTTTATGAAGCGTTCTCCCCGGTATTTCCAGTCCCCACCAGGCACCACACGGAGTTACTGCAGTGGTGTCGCCTGTAGTCCCTGTTCCACACTTTACATCCGCATGACTGTTCTCCACCTGCTGACTGTTACATCGTAATCCTGTCAGCTTTTCCACCTGCTGACTGGTACATCGTAATCCCGTCAGCTTTTCCACCTGCATCCCCATGGCTGTTCTCCGCCTGCTGACTGGTACATTGTAATCCCGTCAGCTTTTCCACCTGCATCCCCATGGCTGTTCTCCACCTGCTGACTGGTACATTGTAATCCCGTCAGCTTTTCCACCTGCATCCCCATGGCTGTTCTCCACCTGCTGACTGGTACATTGTAATCCCGTCAGCTTTTCCACCTGCATCCCCATGGCTGTTCTCCACCTGCTGACTGGTACATCGTAATCCCGTCAGCTTTTCCACCCAGCTCCATAACCTCCATCCCTTCCACGTCTGTGGGTCTGTTTCAGTTTTGTTTGGATCTAACTGCTTCTTACTCAGACTTTCAAGCAATGCTTTTGTTTTCATTTCCACTTGACGCCTCATTCCAAAAACCTTGTGTACCAATGTCTGCACTTTTGTGTTATCCGTGGTATAAATTTGGGTTTCTTCGCAGTTTTTCCCACTACAAGCTTCTCAGGACTGCTCAATCACTGTCCTGTCTGCTTTCCTCTGTCCACAACGTAGATGGCATTTTCTTCTCTTTCGTTCTCTTTTACCATGAGTTATACCTTAAGTCTTTTTAATTTATGATAGTGATCTTTCGGGAGGGAGGGAGGAATAAGATGTGCATTCAAGCTGCCATCTTTACCTGGAGTTAGGAAAAAATTATAAACCTCAATGTTAAAATGTGCTCATACAGGAACTAGAATGCTTTCCTTTGTCTTCTGATGCATTCCAGGATGAGATCCCCACTGGAATGCCATGCCTGGAGTCTGTGACCATTGGCGATGACGTTTGGGATGAGAACTGGTTGCCTTTGCGAGCTGAAACGGGAAAAGGCAGTGATGCTGCCTCCCACGTGTTTACCTCCAGCCATGGTGGGAAGAAATCACACCCGTCATGTAAAGAAATGCCAGAGAAGGTTAGAGCCTGAGTAAACAGAAAGCAAATCACTACTGAAAAAAAGAAATGTAAACATAATTATCCATACCTCAAGAAAGCTATCTATTGCGATTTATCGGAAGATAACTTGGAAAAATGCACGTTTGCTTCCAGAGTTGGTGGTGGTTGGTAGGGGGTAGGATGAAGCAGAGGTGAAGAAAACATGGACTTTCTGTGTCTATTTCACTCGTTCAAATTATGATTATTTGTGTTTTGTCGTTGGCACCTGGTCAGGGCCTTAGGATCTATAAATAAACTGTTCTCCCTCATTTTATTTTTGTTGCATTAATCTTGTAATATAACTTCTGGATCTCCCTAGTGAGAACATTTGCTAATATTGGTCCTAACTGTATGAATATATATCACTTTTAATTAAATAATTTAAATATTGTAAACCTTAATCACACTGGTTATGAAAAAGAAGAAATACCGGCAGTTAAAGTACTCTTTATAATCATAATTTATGCCATTTAAATACTAGATGAGCATGAAAATCAAGCCAGGAATACAGTATTGAAGAAAATACTACAAATAAGCCATATTTGTTTTTATGAGGTCTGTTGTGTTCAGAGAATTTGGGATACCAGGTATGACAAGAAGGGAAAGTCACACTGATACAGAAAGCTAATAAATACCTTTTCTCATTTAATATACATCACCTCCTTGCCTTTACTTTGCCCAAGTTGTCTTCTATTTGGATCATGTGGCACTCTGTCTTTATTGTTGCAATTTTTTCTCTGTAGGATTGGTCTTTTTCTACACAAGATATATGGGATAACTCATGTCAGACTCTAGGCCTTGAAAGCGGAATGCAAGTAGAAGTTCAAGAACCAGAAGGACGAGCTGCTCAGGAAAAAAGTACAGCGGCAACCAGGATTCAAAAGGTAAATGTCTAGTGAGTGTTATTTTCACAGGTTTATGCGAGGAAGTGTTTTCATTTTTAGAAAGTAAAATTCTTGTTAATGACCCCCTCCCTTACCATGTTGTAGAACGCATATACATATAATATATGTTGGTTTTTCAATTTCAATGAACTTAATGTAGTCGTTCATCTCTTCAGAAGAAAATCTTGAGCCTAAAATGAAAAGATTGATTAAACGTCTGTGTTAGGGATAAAGAGGTATCTTTGTGTAACTTGGCCATAAATTTTAAGCTCTATATCTGTCCTATCCTCTAGGCCTGTTTTCTTTTATGTTGGCTTTGGCAAATGCACTAACCCTGAAATAAAATACACTTGTTTCTTGCTTCTCAACTACTATATTATGAGCACCCTGAAAGCAGGATAATCTGTGTGAATTAATCAATTTTAACCACCAGGCTTCTGAACTTCTATGTGTTAAAATTTGGCCATTCACTTAGCCCGATTTCAGTCCCTGTTTGGGACGTGTGTCTTCTTCTCCCAAGCCATGGTGTCACTTCTGAGGAGCCCTCTTTTAACTCTGGGCTGCAGTTAGTGCCTGCCATCAGGGCTGGCTGCAGCACGGACACTGCTGAGGACCGTGAGCACCTGAGGGACCGGGATGGTTCCTTCCTGGGAGGTGGAGAACATGGGCTGGATTGAGCTTACGTTTACTGACTGACGTTGAGTAACTTATTCCGTATCTCTGTAAGGAGCGTTGCTCTTCAGTGAAAGAAGCTGTAATACAAAAACATAACAACTAACCAAAAAGTGGTCATTCTGATGTTGAAATGAAGAAACACATGCAAGCAATCGAGCAGTGAGCCACCTGAGTGCTCAGTGGATGTGGTCTCTCTCATTTCCTGACACTCTTCCTTAGCAGTGTGTGGCCACGTGTGGCAGGTGCCGTGTTTGCTCAGAATATGTGTTCTAATGAATGTTTTGTGGATTGACTTGATAGTCACTAGGTCAGTGGCCTTGTTTATTCCAGCGAGCATCTAAGTTCTAAAAACTGAGATTGATTTATTTAGGATATAAAAATACTTGTCTTTTGTTTATAACTAAGGGGAAAACAGGCTTAACTCTTTTCATGCTTGTGCCTCATTTTCCCCATTCTGCAGCAGTCAAGTGTAGAAGGGCCTCCCGCGTCTTCCCCGTTGCCCAAGCTGGAAGAGTTCTACACCTCTCTCCTGCAGCCCCAGCCGCCAGGCGCGCGGAGTCCCCGCGGGCCGCCCAGCGCCCAGAGGCAGCCGGAGCAGCTTCCGCGCACAGCGCCGCTCCACCCGGCCCCTGCCGCGCGGAAGTCCCCGGAAAAGTGCTCTGGTTCAGGTGGGTTACAAAAGGCTGACAAACACCGAGGCTCGCCATGTCGCGAAACCTTTCCCTTGTTCAGAACGTAGTTCGACAGTTGCCGACTGGAGCATGTGTCCCCAGTCCTGGCTCAGGCGTTCCTTTTCACGTTGCCACCTCTCTTTTTCTCCGGCACCTGGGGGGCTGTCCGGTTAACATACGGGGAAAATTGCCAAACTTCTGCGAGACTGACAAATGTGCGCAGTCTCATGACTACCCGACGTTCATAATATAAGACATTTTCCTCCATCCGAAAGTGTGCATGCCCTGGTGTAAATGTTCCATCCACCTGCCTTCTGGCTTCCTTCTCCAGAATTTCATCCTAACAGAGCATCCTAAAAGTATGTCATTTTTGTGTGTGGAGAAGGAAGTGACTTTTTTCACTTAGCAAAATTATTTTAGAGATACTTTCAAGTTGTTGCCAGTGTCAAAAGCATGTTCCTGTTTATCTCTGAGTAGTAGCCAGTTGTACAGATGGAGGGCAGTTCATCTGTGCCCCAGGGGACCGTCACCGAGGTTGTGCAGGATTTCTGCCATCATGAATAAAGCTGCTGTGAACACTCACCTGCAGCTCTTTGTGTTGACGTCATTGTTAACGTTGCTTTTCAGTACAGATTTAGGAGTGGAATTGCGTTGTAGGGTTGGTCGCTGCATGTTTAACTTTTTAAGAACTGCCAAAGTGTTTTCCGAAGTGGCTGTACCATTTTGTATTTACACCTGCAACCTAAGAAAGTTGTGGTCACTCCGCATCCTTGCCAACACGTGATCTTGTCAACCCTTTTAAAATTTCTAGTGGGTGTCTAGTGATACCTTGTGGTTTTAATCTACACTTCTGTATTTGCCAATGACGTTGACCATCTTTTCACGTGCTTCTCTCTCCTTTAGTGAATTACCTGTTCAAGTATTGGCTCATTTTTATTCAACTATCCTCTTTTTATTGATTTGTAAAAAAATCTTTATAACGGACACAAATCCTTGGACAGATATAATACTTCAAATACTTTATCCCAGTTTGTGCTTGATTTTTCACTTCCCTGTTAGCATCTGGGGAGAGCAAATGCTTTCATTTTGATGAAGTAGGGCTTGTTGACCTTTTTTCTTTAGAGTTTTGAGCTTTTTACATCCTATGTAGAAATCTTTTCTAACCCAAGTAAGATTTGTTCTTACATTTTCTTAGAAGAGTTCTATACATTTAGGTCTTACATTTAGGTCTGCGATCTAGTTCATTATATTTGTAATCTAGTGTAATATAAGGATCAGTGTTTATTTGGAGTGTATATATTCACTTACCACATCTCCATTTGTTGAAAAGAATATTCTTTTTCCATGAAACTTCCTGTCAAAAATCAGTAGGCCATATATATGAGGAATCTATTTCTGGGCTTTCTGTTCTGCTCTATTGGTCTAAATGTCTGCCATTATACCATTGTCCTGATTACTGTGGCTGTATATTAAATCTTGAAGTCATACAACTTTGCTCTTTTTTCAGATTGTTTTGAGTATTCTAGGTCATTTTCCATATGAATTTTAGATTTAACTTAATTTCTACACAAAGCCTGCTGAAATTTTTATTGGGATCATTATAATAATCTAAAGATCAGTTGGGGGAGAAGTGTCATGTTAACAATGTTGAGTCCTCTGATCTATGAGTGTGATCTCATGTATTTAAGTCTCCTTTAGTTTCAGCAGTGTTTGTATACATGTGTTATTCCTATTTTGTTAAATTTATGCCTAGTATTTACTTATTTCATAATTTTAATCTATTGCATAAAAGGTATTTTATTTCTATTTTTGATTGTTGCTAGTTAACAAAAATATGGTTGAGTTTTATATATTGTCATATCTTTTGACCTTGCTGAATTTAGCTTATTAGTTCTGTCTTAGGGATTCTCTGTAGATAATTATATTATCTATTGAGGGGAGGGAGTTTATGTCATATGAAATCTTTAGTCGTTTTTTCTCATTTTCTTATGTTGGTTATGACCTCCAATGTAGAGTTGAACAGAAGAGATGAGAGTGAAATTCTCCCATCTTGATCTTGACCTTGCAGGTTGCACATAGTCTTACACTAGTAAAGTATGATGTTTGCTGTAGGTTTTTTTGTGAATGCCCTTGTCAGGATGAAGAAATTCCAGTTTATTCCTAGATTTCTGATAGTTTTTATCCTGAATGGATATTGAATTTTATCAAATGCGCTTTTTTGCCTCTGTTGAGATTATCTTTTTAAAAAGTTTGTCTTTTTAAGTGTTTCGTACCGAGTACAGAACAATGTATAGTCTGGTACTGCAGCCTGGAAGTGATCTCCAGTGAGCTAAGGTGCTTGCAGGGCTCACTTCGTGTTGTCCCTCCTTTTGGGGACTTCTGTCCTGCACGCTTGTTGTTCAGGTTTAAAAGCTGTTGCTTCATATATTTTGTCCAGCTCTCAGTTGTTTAAATCAGGTGATAGTGTTTTTCAAACCTTGTTTAACATTATGTCAGAAAGCAGAAGTTTTGCTACTCTTTTAAATATTAAGATCATGGGATGACCCTACTTTCATATTTTTTAATGCCTTTTAAAAATCTGAGCTCACGGAAGTAAAGTCACATTATTGCATTAAAATTCAACATCTTTTTTTCCTCACCAGTGGGCCTTAATTATAGTTTTATGAGTAGGGTTTTACTTTTTAGAATAACCTGTCAAATCCTCCTTGAACATAATTCCTCACAAATGTATGGAACCCACACCACATGCTACTGTAGCTAGTGCTAAAGACGCAGCGATGAATAAAATACTGGATTACGCTTGCTTTTTTCTTTAAATTTCCTTTAAAATCTTTGTCTTTAAAGTAGAGAGCAGTGCTTTTCAAAGCGTAGTCAGCACACTGATGCCCGTCCGTGGAGTGTTTATGGCGGTGGACAGCACCGTAGCACATTGTTTAGCTCACCTAGATTTTTCCCAAAGCGGGACTTCCCTGAAGGAAGCAGCGGGCTGGCACAAGCTCTTTCTCTCATTGCAGGCAGGTAATCAATACCTCATGGACCAGCCACTGTTAGTAACACTGTCCAGAGTTACTGGACAGTGGGAACGCCTACCAGTCCAGTCTGCAAAGTTCTATTTGGAACTCTGGGACATATGAGTTTCCAGCATTGATTTCATTTGAAAGGTCCTTGTTAACTTCTTTGTATTTATTTTATATGATTATTTATTTTATTATATTATTTTCCACCAAAGGTTACGTTCAGTACCATTCCACACCAGTTTCCAATGTACAGCCAAGTGGCTAGAAAACTGTACTGTACAGAATGGTCCCCCACTGCCCCAGGCGCCTACCTGGCCCCATCCCTACCCCCTCAGCATTATTGACGGTATCCTCCATGCTGTGGTCCACACTGTCTGGCTCTTCTGCAACCACCAGTTCGTAATCCCATCGCCTAAGAGGTTCTTCCTAGTTGAAATGAATTTCTCAGGAATTCATGCTGTGGCTACTGGCTGGATTTTTAGCACTTCATAGCAACCACAGTCCTGGTCGGTTTGTTTTCACACTGGCACAGACTTGGAATCGGGACCCCTTTAGCAATAGAGAACGCCTAGGGGGAGGAATGGGGAGCTTAAGGACTCTTCCCTGCAACTGGAATTACATCCAGTCTGTTTTGTGATGTCCTAAAAGGAAGGCTTTTTCTCTCTCCTTTTGCCCTCAATCTAGGTAAGAATTTACTGTATTTCAGAGTACAATCGCCATCCTTGATTTCTTTCCACTTTTTTAATGAATGGTGTCTAAGTCTCCTCGTCCACTTTTCCATTGGTCGTTGTCACCAGCTCACGGAAGATGAGTGTGACCTATGTTAGTAGGGATCTAGAACAGGAGAGAAAGCAGCGAGTGTGAGAACCCGGTGAAAAGACATGTGCTCTCTTTCTTTTTCAGTGGAAAGCTCTCCAGAGCGCCTAAAGGAGGAAGATTTTTCTAGTAGCCATGCTGTCACAGTGTTCAAAGATAAGAGCCATGGAGCCATGGACCAGCTCTCGTTGATTTTGTCTCCTGAGCACCAGATTTCTCAGAAATTCTACATTCCTCGAAGCACAGCCACCGCTGCCTTAGGGGCCGCCGCCCGCCTCGCCACCTCCGGGAGCTTCCTGCACTGGTGCCCCAGTGTGAGACGGATGGAGGCTTGAGGGGGAGGGAAAGTGGACCTGCTGCTTGGGGCCCCGGGGGTCCCCAGCCCAGCAGAGGAGGACTTCCTGAAACAAAATAGCGTTTGGTAGCTGAGGCCTTCGTCCCTCTGTGCATGACTGTGTGTTACCTTTATCGTGTCAACAGTCCAATTTGTTGTGTAAGTGTTGGCTTTTATTGTTCACTGTTCAGTTTTTATGGATGTTACTTATTCCATGTAGTTTTGTTCACCTTTATTTAATGTAGTTAACAGAGCTTTTATTTTTTTTTATGTTGCTATAAATGTGTTTCTTGTACATATCATGACTGATAAATGAAAACTGAAAAACGAATGTTTTGTGACCCATGTTTAGTAAGATAAAAATTATCTTGCAGCCCTGTCTCCAGAAAAAGGCTGTCTGAATTTAAAACTGCTTTTTCTATTTCATTTGAAATCGTCTATCTCAGAGAAAGAATTCAGGGCTTGAATTCTTACCATCATTATTTCTGTGAAGTACTACGATCAGTAAGGAAATCCATACCCGAAGCTTTGGTCATATAAATACTCTTACATTAAAAAAAAGAAAAAAAAAAAAAATCAAGCTGTTTCTCAGTATTAGGCAATTCCTTGGAGACTAATAACAAAAAATATAGACTGATTATTGAAACTTAGCTGAGCCATCTCTGTAGGTATCACCGTCCAGGAGCCTTACTGTAGCAGTAGTTCAACAGCGGTATTGCAGCATTTATATAACGCCATGTTCTCTGAAGTCCAATTGTGTGGTGTATCATATGGCATTCTATTGAGCTCCTAGTATAAACCCCCTTCCCACACTTTCGGTTAAGAATGTACTAGAAGGAATTGCGGCCCCCAAGAAGTGTTGACTGGGAAGCAGGGGTTCTGAGGAGTGGGAGAGGGAACAGAGCTGAGAACGTACAGGAAGTTCCAGGTTATAAACCCTTTAGGGATGGGAGAGGGAGTGGCCTGCAGCCAACACCCCTCTTCCTTCTGAAAGCAGCTGGGCTGCCGGAGGAGAGGCCATTCCAGCTACAGCCGGCCTGCCTCCTCCCCCAGCTCGCGCACATTTGAGGTGACAGTTGCCCATTTCAAGGCATGGGCATTAAAGAGTCTTCTGCCTTCAGTCGGACTCTCTAACCTAGAGGGTTAGAATTACAGAAATTTGATCTAGAAGGGACCTTCGATAAGGAAATGTGAAGTGTCTCCAGCCACATAGCTCAAATTCCCATGCCTGCTGACTTCTAGCTCCGTGCCCTTTCCGCAGGAAAACATGCAGCGCGCTCCTGTGAAGTTTAAGTGTTTGATGCCAGAGGCCTAGTGTATGGTAGATAGATATGTCCAGAAGAAAGAGGGTTCTGATAGCGGAGCGAACCCCTGGTTTTGGAGGGGGGAGGGGTTGGTTCACTAGGAGCCCATATTCTTAAACATGGGTATAGCTTAAACAGCAGAGGACCAGTTCTACTGAAGAACCTGAAAGGGGGCCTACAGAGCCATGTGCCCCGGGCTTCCCGTTAACATTTATACTCAGTAGGAAAGCTTTTCTAACAAACTCCTCATGTCTTTTCAGACTTAAGTTCATGTTATTTATATAGACAGTGCCACAGCCAGCATTTTCATAATTTTGCAGGATCCATTACTAGGACATTGGAAAGATTTCATTTCTTACAGCCCATTCAGACCTTGTGTCTCTTGTGGTTGGTGAGTCCCCAGGCAACCTACTAAGCTTTTGGTGTCTGGTGTCTGCCGTTAGTTAGCCTATGGGAACCAGAACCCTAAAACTCAGCTATTTTAACCACATAGCCAGAAGTTGTTTTAACCTCTCAGTCACAGGCTGCTCTGATATTTAGAACCATGGTTCACTTGTGTGCCACGTTTCACATGAAATTCTTTGACCTACCCCAAAACCGAGTAGAGAATGTATTCAAGAGCTAAATTTTCTTGGTTATAAGCATAGTTTTCAGGAAATGCTTTTTAGCTTTCTGTTTTATTTTAAATGTTATTTTATATCTCTGTTAATTTTTTTTAAATGTTTTTTAGCCCTGATGGGTGTGGCTCAGTAGGCTGAAGTTTCATCCCTTAGGCAAAAGGTTGCAGGTTCGATCCCCGGTTGAGGCATTACCTAGGTTGCGGGTTTGATCCCTCTAATCCGAGCATGTACGGGAGGCAACCAGTCAATGTTTCTCTCTCACATCCATGTTTCTCTCTCCCCCTCCTCCTCTCTCTAAAAAAAGCAATGAAAAAAGTTTCCTCAGATGAGGATTTAAATTTTTTTTTTTAATATATGGAAAGAATGGTTATAAGAAACAGCATTCATTTGATTATTCTTGGTGCAATTTAGATAAATAATTTGATGAGGAAGCCAAATCTGTGAAACTCTACTGTTGTTACTAAACAAACGGGTAGTTATTGGAACTGAGAAATTATGGTTAGTCTGGTCTTTGGAGTGCGTAACAGCATTTTGTTTGATTTATTTAAATATTTATGTAGTTGGCATTTGTTACATTAAAAATGTTGAGGTGTTTTTTCATAATTAGTTATTGTTGTGATGATTCTGCAAGAATGAAAATTTCATTTAAATATGTGACCAAAAGAACTAGAGTAAAATAAAAAATTTTCTTGTGTAGCTGTAAAAACAGATTTGATATTCCTCTGGATTAAAGTATTTGCCTTCATTTTTGATGTGACCTCTTTATTCTTAAAGTACTTTGGTCTTTGTAAACCTTGGTTGTATTGTAAATCAATATTTCCACTCTACAAAATTGGAAATTAATTTGCACTGAAGCCATTTCTTAAGTTCATAGAAACATATCAAATCCTTATAAGCCATCTTGGTTTCTTAAATTCTCTCTTGAGACTGCTGCACACGCTGAATGCTGTCCTAGCCGTGTCTTTGGGCTACACTGATGTGACTATTTATAGTGTAAAGATTTAATATGGGATGTCACACGCTGGCGTCATGGCTTTTTCCTAACCTCACAATCATGACTGAATATTATGGCCACACGGGGAGTGTTGAAGTCACATGCCCATTGGTGGAGCCAGTACAAACACACCATCTCCTTTTGCTGTTTATTTTACCCTGAACAGTAATCAGTGTATCCTGAGTTGACCTGGTACATTTGGAGCCTTGATGGGAAGCCTTAACAGAACTGAACTTCCTGCAGTCTTTGGAGGGAGTCTGTAGTGGGGTCAGGGGTCACCGTCCCAGAGGCCATCCGTTGAAGGTTGTTGGTAACACCGCCCAGGTTTCCTTGGATGCCAGACACCCGAAAGCAAGAGCCAAAGCCATGTGTGAAAACCTTGTGCCAGTTTTAACTTGGGGATTAAACACCTGGGATTTCTCTACCTGAATTACTCCTGAGAATAGAATTGTCCAAGGAAATGTTTCACCAAAGCTGGGTTAAAAACAAAAAACAGCGTTTTGCTCTGAAAGTCCAATTAAGTCTTTTTTTTTTGGAGATAAAGTTTTGCTCTGTCTTCACCACTAGGTGGCGCTCCAAGGCCAGATTTCGTTGCCTGCAGTTCCTTGCCTTGCGCTATTTCCCTTCAAAGGCCCTGTAGTTTTAGAATTGAAACTGGAGCTTGGCACTCACGTCATCCAACCTTTCTTTACTTGGAAAAACAAGTTACCTGACGTAAGTGCGTTTTCTGGGAAGTAAGGGTCTTGAAGTAATTCTCATAGCATGAGTGCTTCAAGTTTATCCTAATATGGCCCTACAGGAAGCTACCCCCAGGGCCTTCTGCCTTTACAGAATTAAGACTCTTAACGCTGTTCATGTGTCTTTAATACCTAAGGCGGTGGGGAAGTACCCACGAGCCCCTAATCACATTCAGAAGCTCCAACAGATGCGTACTATCTGGCTCCACTGACAAAGTTCAGAGGGAAAAGCCGCATTTCCATCTTTCCTTTGGACTTTCCAAGTAGATATGTTTTTACCCCCTTTATATGTTTCTGTCGTAGAAAAATGCAAAATTCTTACACTTGACACACATTTTGAGTCTTTAGAAGGATTTTCTTACCTTAGGGTGTTCAGTTCTGTGTGTGCGGTTGTATGTTTTCTGGAGGCAGGTCCCTTAGCTTCCTCAGATTCTCAAAAACAGTTGAGAAAGTCTGTCAGAGTTGGGCATCCTGGCTTAGTAAAACCAGAAGCTCTGCAGGTTTTGGGGGGCTGAGAGCAGGGGAGATAGAAAACAACCACCAAGCCTTGTGACTTCCCTTTCAAGTGAAGACAAACAGCTTCTGTGGTTCAGAGAGTGGGCTTAGATCCCAACAAGGCCTTGAGTCGGTTATAATCCTCATCCCTTGTGCAGGGACTTTTACACATCACACAACAGCAGAGACACTGCCATCAAAAGTCAATGAGGTTACATCACATTAACACAAGGATAGCATCTAAGATGGGAAGTTAAATTCAGCACCCTTTTCCCTTCTGGACAGTAATACATTTACGACAGAGGTTGACCAGCATTCAGAAGGGAATTGCTTGGGTGGTAAGAGTTTTAGTGAGTTCAAATAACATGCCACAAATGGCTTGTTTAAGTGCTTTACGTCGATTATCTCATTTAATCCTTACAACATCACTGTGAGGTAGGTACTGCTCTTACTCCCATTTTACAGGTAAGGAAATTGAGGCACAGAAAGGTGAAGTATCTTGCCCACTCTGTGACAAATTCATATTGTGTCATAACAGCATTAATAGTATCAACTTACAAAGTACTTGCTATCCCCTTTACATATTTTCTTTACTTCTCACAGCATCCCTAATTACTATTCCTGTTTTAAAGAAGAAAAAATCGAGGCTGAGAAAATTAAGTAATCTACCCAAAGTCATGACTAGTAAGTGGCAGGAACTCAATATGTCGATTCCTCTAGAGGGTTGTCTACATTGTCTCCCATTACGCTGCTTCTGTTCCTGCTTAAAACCGTTCCAATTTCACTAGCTCCACTCTATCAAAGGCTCTCCAGGGGAGGCCTCTGAGGACCTCCTGGTTGCCCAACCCAGTAGTCAGCCCTCAGTCCTCATCTCAGTTGTCCTGTCAGTAGCATGTGACACCCTTTCTTTCCTTCAGGGACATCACCCTCTCCAGGGTCTCCTCCTACTTGTTGGTCAGTCCTTCACATGCCCATTTCTGGCTCCTTGTCTGCACCTGTCCTCCACGTGCTGGAGGGCAGCAGGTTCATTGCTGAGTCTGTCCGGTCTCATGGCTTCAATCGCCATGTCTATGCTAAAGAATCCCATATTTACATCTCCAGCACGGACCTCTCTCCTGAACGTCATACTCAAATGTGTGTGTGACCTCTTCACTCAGATGTCCAAGTGACAGTTCAGACTGAGCAGGTCCAGAATGGAACTCATAATTCTCATCCCATCTGCACCCCAAACGACCTCACGCCCTGAGAGTCTTCAGTCACCCAGTCGATTGCAACATGCTGTGTCTGACTACACAGACGGAATCCTCATAGTTATTCTTTCTCTCCTGCCCTGCCGCCCATCAGCCTGGAGACCCTGTGGTCAGTACCTTCACAATGTGTCTGGAATGCACCCCTTCTCCCCACCCTCACTCCTGCCGCATGGTTTGAATCAGTCTTTAGCCTCAGTTCCTTCAGCACCCTGGGCTGGTTTCCCTGCTTCCTACATTGCTCGCTCCCTTTTCCACAAAGCACCCAGAAGGAACCTTTCAGTCGTTTGCCATATGGAACGCCTCCTCCACTCAAGACCCTCAAGGGCCCCCAGTTTTACTGAGTCCGCACAGTGGCCCTCTGGTGGTGTCACCAGATAAAATGCAAGGTTCCCACTTAAGTTTGCATTTCAGATAAACAGCAAATAGCTTTTTTTAGTATGTCTCATGCAACGGCTGGGACATAGTCACACTTTTCAAATATCCATGATCTGAAATTCACATTTAACCGGGAATTCCTATTTTTCTTTAGTAAATTTGCCGGCCCTATCCACAGATCCTGCATGCTGGGTGCCTCCTTATCTTTCTGCCCTCACCCCCCGCGATCACCCCCTTGCTCAGTTTACCCACCCACATGACCTTGCTTGTCTTGAGTCCAAACAGGCAGCTCCCACCCTCGGGCTTTGCTGTGGCTGCTCTCCCTCCGCCATCTGCGTCTTCCCAAAGATGCCATTTGGAAAAGCATTCCTCATCCTGACCCCTCTTAGCCCTCCTCTCCTATGTTCCGTAGTGCCTACTTCAGAAGGTACCGGATGACTTTTTACTATCGCCTGCCTCCAGCAACCAAAATATCAATTCCGCGCGGCAGGTACTTTTGTCCATTTTGTTCATTACCATATCCTAACAGACTGACACAATAGCTCGGAGGTATATGGCGAGTTATTGCTGAGTAAATGAATGATTTCAAAAGCCCGTGTTCCTTTCACTGCGTTACATCTTCTCCATTTCAGCCAGTCTGAGGACAAATATTTGAAGAATCTTAGGCCTGGAGAGGAGGTTATTGGCTGTGGTGGGGCATGCGCATGTACTGTCAGCAGTGTGGTCCTTCTGTCCTGGAACATTCTGACCATCCACCCTCTCTGCCCAGGCAATTACTCTGTCCTCACACTCTCTGCATTGCCCTCGAGCAAAAAATGTTTTCTATATGCCAGGCCCAGTGCAACACTCCAAGGATATGAGAATAAACAAGGTAATTCCTGCCTAGAAGGATCTTAGAGTGAGGTTGAGCTTCCTGCTTGTGCCATGAAATGAAGGAATGGGACCTCATGAATCACATGCGCTCCTTTCCAAAGAAAGCGCTCCAGCTTCCAAGTCCCCTTTGTACCCTGTCATCTCTTCTAGGTTTTCTTTTTCCCGCTCTGGTCACCCCCGAGAGGAAAACCAAGTGAATATCAAGCAGGATCCGTGAGAACAACATCTGCCTTCACCTCCCCTTGACCCCCATGTGGTGGCTGAGCAGAGTAAATTGAAGCAAGCGCAGGAAGCCTGTTGGCGTGCCTCTCCAGAGACAGCCGACAGGAAGGTGGAGCAGGAGGGGAGGATGTGTGAGCCCGAACATGGGCGCAGAGAAGCAGATCTGCTGCTGAAAATCGTGCCCCTATCCCTGCCCCCAGGGTCTCAGGGGGGAAAAGACGTTATGCCTGGGATAATCATGTTTATGCAGTAGATGTATGCACTTTCCAGCCACCTTATTTCTGCATTACTAGGTTCCTGGGTTACTGATGTGAGAAATTACCGTCTTCCTATGTAATGGCTAAGCAGAAAAATCTAGAGCAGGTTTCAGAAGTGTAGTAGCAACAGAGCCAAACTGCAGAAACGAGGATGGAAAGAGAAGGGTCTCCAGCAGCAGGTGCTTTCTCTTCTTCCTTTCCCCCTTCTTCCAGACGGACCTTCAGCCTGTACGCGTTGCTGAATGAGGCGGCTGTCATCTTCTAATTCAATGAACCTTCACTATGGGCCTATTTGACGCAGGCTGCGTAACTTCCTGTTTCCATGGTACTGAATTTACTGAGAGCGCTCACCCTTTGCTGAAAGGAGACAGCGCCTGTTGCAACTGACCCGGCAGGGAAGGGATTTTAAAAGTAGGCCTTGGGACCAACTCCGTGCCGGCAGCAAGAACTTGTGCTTCCTTCCTGTAGAAATGACAAGCTGTCCCAGGACCCCTTCGACGACCACCCAGGGTTCTGCGGGGAAATCCTGGCCCTGGAAGAACTTGTAAGGTAGGATGGACCCTGCAAAACTGCAAAACTCTTCACCCTCGGGCTATCCACTGAACCCCATGATGGGCCACAAAGATCCCTGGCCTGTATCTGTGAGTTTATTTTGGTTTCTGTTTGTTCGTTGTTACTCTTTTGTTTCATAGTCCATGAGTGAAATCATGGTTTTTGTCCTTTTCCATCTGACTCATTCCATTTAGTAGCACAGCCTAGGATCCACCTGTGTTGGTGCAAATGGCGGTGCTTCATCTTCTTACGGCTAAGTCGTACTTCTCATCTTCTTTAATCATCCATCCATTGATGAGCACTTAGATTGTATAAGGTAATAGTGATTAACTTTTTATTGATGAATAGAAGATATATAAAATTTTAATTTATATGAAAACAATAACCCAAAGGGTGGCCCCCTGTAGGAGCCGAGTTTTTGTATACTATTTATATTTGGTTTCTTCAAAGAAACTGAAATGGTAGGATATTCATGCATTCATTCATTCATTCATTTATCTGAGTTGGTTTATGTGATTATGGAGTCTGATAGATCCCAAGATCTGCAGGGTCAAGTCAGCAAGCTGAAGACCCAGGAGAGCCAATTTTTCAGCTCAAGTCTGAAGGTAAGGAAAAGTCAGTGTCCCACTTCAAAGACAATTAGGCAGGAGGAATTCTCTGTTACCCAAGAGAGGGTCACTTCTGTTGTTCCATTTAGGCCTTCAACTGGTTAAATGAGGCCCATCCACGTCTGAGAGGGCAATCTGCTTTGTTCAGTCAACCAATTTAAATGTTACTCTCATCTTAAAAACACCATTAAAGAGATATTTGACCAGATATCTAGGTACCACATAACCCAGTCAAGCTGATGCATAAAATTAACCATCACACCATTGAAATTGAATTGAACGTTGGTATTAATCTGAAATATTTCTTATACCAAAGGTATTCATCATAATCCATATAGCAACCACTAAGACAGTAACTCAAAATATATAAAGAAACTACACGATCATCTCCAGAGATCAATACCCTTATTACATTGAATGAGGGCATTTAGTGCCGACCCATTATTATAGTGCCAGCAATTGTTCTCCACCCCTCATGTCCCATGGAGAATATTTACAAAATATATGGGTCGCTGATACTACTTTTCCAAATTCATGCCAATTCAAGCATGTTAGAGGTCCTCAATAAGTGAAATTCATTTTCCCTTTATGTCAACTTATTTCTGAGCTCCTAAATCTTTAGGATGAACAGCTTTCCCTTATAGCATTTGGAATCACAGCTTCTGTAATATTACTTGGAGTATCTTTATATAAGGATTGATTTTGTTTAAAAGCAAATATGGCCCTGGCTGAAGTGGTTCAGTGCATTAAGCACTGGCCTGCAAACCAAAGGGTCACTGGTTCAACCCCAAATCGGAACATAGCTGTGTTGCAGACCAGGTCCCCCCATTGGGGGTGTGGAGAGGCAACCACAGATTGATGTTTCTCTTCCTCTCTTTCTCCCTCCCTCCCCCTCTCTAAAAATAAGTAAAATATATATATTTTTAATTTTATTGTTGTTGTATTACATCCATCTTCTTTTTGCTCCCCTCTGTCCCCCTCCCCCATCCATTCCCCCCAAAGAGTAAAATATTTTTTTAAAAAGTAAATATGAGCCCCAGCTGGTGGCACAGTGGGTAAGGCTTTGGCCTGTGAACCCAAAGGTTGCTGGTTCGATTCCCAGCCAGGGCACATAACCAGGTTGCAAGCCAGGTCTCCAGCCAGGTCCGTAGCTGGAGGCAGGTGAAAGACAACCATACATTGATGTCTCTCTCCCTCACTGCCTCTCTCTCTTCCCCTCTCTCTAAAAATAATTTTAAAAATTTAAAAATGAGTTCTAGGGAAACTTAGAGATCTCCACCACCGAATGGCATCATGTATATAAAAGTCTGTTGCTCACAACCTCGGTCTTGGCAAGTGTTAGAACACAAACTCTCTAGGGCTGTCCCAAACACAGCGGGTCCCAGGCAAAGAAGAATGACTTGTGACAAGAGTCCTGCAGAGTGCCTCAATCTGTTTGCATGATTGATGACCCCCTCACTGCCATGGTGAATCCTGAGAGCTGGTCCAGACCTACAGAGGCCACGTCTGACGTTTTGGCAGACAGAAGGGCATGTGCCACCTTGAATCTATCTTGAGCTCACAACTCACCTTTCTCCCCTGCAAAGTTGTCATCTGCTCAATTGAGGTGAGAAGGGTGCATCTGTGGCCAGAAACCAGGGCCAGGTTTAATAAACCCTGACCTGCTCCCAGTTCCCAAGGACAGCTCACATTAAGGGATCCCACTGCAGACTTTCCCAAGACTATGGGGTGGATGGAAAGATGCCAGTCTTCCCAGGTGTAACGTTTTCTCAGGTTCATGAATGGCTATAGCAATATCTAATGAAACAACCGCTTAATGCGGTTGTATTTGAGTAAGATGACAAGAAAACCAAAATTAACTATCAAGGTGACCTACCAAAAAAATATCACTTCCCATCTGTCTTCATTCCTTTTCCTCTAAGACAACATGTAGGGCAGCTGGGTGTGGCCCTGGGAAAGGGAGTGGAGAGGGACGAATGAATCCTCAAGATTCTTTACCCATAGTGTAAAACCCACTGTTTGGAAAATTTTGTGCAATTATTGTTTATATAGCTACTAATACACATGTTGTATAAAACTGAAAAGATTTGGAAGTGTCTACAGAAAAATGTCTCCCTCTCATCCATTTCCCTTAACCCTCCATGGTCTTATCCCATGGTGCCAGGTACGATTCTAGGTATTGGGCATAGAGCAGCGGACACAACAGAGTTCCCGTCCTCAGTGAGCTTACATTCTAGTAGAAAGACACAGAAGAGCTTTAGGCATTGCCAAATCCTATGAGAAAAATAAAATAGCCTGAGAGGGACCAGCCTTGAGGTCCTCAAGGAGACCGTGATCAGCTGTTCAATGATGCTGAAAGGTGAAGTAGGGAGTAAGAGGTCGCAAGTGATGCGACTACTAGATTTCCCACGAAGCGGTTTGGTACCCTTGACAGTGGAGGGTAGGGAAAGGAGCTCGATTGTAACGGGCAGAAGAATGAATAGAAAGTGAGGCAGTGGAGACCATGTTAGGCCGCTCACTCTAGAGCTGTGCCGTGAGAGGGCAGAGAAATGGGGCAGCAGCTGGGAGGTAGTGGCGCAGGTCAGATGAAGAAATGTGTTGAAGTGCTGAGCCCAGTGCCTGGCACAGAGTGGGCACGGCGCCACTCTGGTTATCATAGTTCCTACTCCTAGGCCTTTCTACGTCCATCCAAAGTTCACTGTTTCCCCCCAAAATATTTTTCATCTGTGATTTGTCTTGTTTGAGCCCTGCGAATGTACGGTGACTCAAAAGAGGCATCCTGAGTTCACGAATGACCGTATCTCTGGCTACTGTAGACAAAAGTTACTTCTCCAGAACTTGTGTTTTAGGTGGCCTCTCCGAGTCCCTTCAGTGCTGTTAGGATGAGGTCAGCTAGAAACAGTGCTTTCAGGAGGTGCTGCGAGGTACCACACCACCAGCTGTAGGGATCTTTCTCCTTTGTTCTCTGCCGCTGTCCCACCATCAGCTTGATCACAGCACAGATGCGAGAGCACCCAGGGAACTTTTGTCTCTGGACAGGGTTTTTGGCATCCCCATATTTTCCGGTGACAAATTGGAAGGGGTGGCATTGGCAGTTTGTGGTTTGTTTGATTTCGATCTTTTTGTTTGCTAAATGTTTGCCAAATAGACACATTTCCCAGTTGTCACTATTTACGGTCACTTAAGTGGCCAGTGACTACCCACAGGGATAAAAAGACAAGGCAAATTGCAGAAGGAAAGAGGGCTGGCTAATGGTAGTGCTGTTCAAGGCGCCAGCTCCCTTCCCAAGAGGCAGATCCAGATTCGTTTCACAACCTGGGCATCTGTGCACCATTAAGTCCTGTTGAAGAATCAGTGAGTT
The DNA here is from genome assembly GCA_004026585.1 of Noctilio leporinus. Classification (NCBI taxonomy): domain Eukaryota; kingdom Metazoa; phylum Chordata; class Mammalia; order Chiroptera; family Noctilionidae; genus Noctilio; species Noctilio leporinus. The sequence goes on from PVIW01000727.1 coordinate 220,129, forward strand.
AGTCCCAGAGCCTCAGTAAATGCATCTGTCTGTACCCAGCTGGGTAACTGTTGCTCTGGGAAGAGAAGAACGTTCCTTCTCATCTTCCTGCTTGCAGAGTCAGAATCGGCCCTTCTGTTTCTCCTCCTGCTGGCTGAAGCTCCTTCTCTTGGAGTTCTTGCTGCTCAGAGCACCCTTGCTGTCTCTCCAGCGCAGCCTCCTTATCCCAGAGCAATAGGGTGTGTGTTCACTGTTTCACCCTGTCTCGTAACTTCAGCCAACCATTGCCTTGCATTGGCATACAGTTGCTTTGTGTGTATCTTTTTTCCAGCTATAACTGTGAGCTCCTTAAACACCTTTGAATCCCTTCAGCTGAGTATAGACATTTCTGTAAATATCTTTAAATTAGTTTTAATGCACTGCTTTACCTCGAGGACCTTAGCATTTCACTGGGGAGGCCGGGGATACCCAGATGAAATAGTTCGATAGCAGGGCAAGGCAGGGTCGAGCGCCAAAGTGGAGGTGTGGACCCAGGAAGTTCTATGCTGAGAATGTTGGGCAGAAACGTCACGAGGCTGGGCCGGTCTGAGAAGACCCTTAGTTGCCTGTAACAGTTGTCACTTTGCCCTGAGAGAAGACACCAGTAGTTGCTTTCAGAGTTGGCTTGGCTTGACAAATGAATCTCCTGGTGTAACAGTGTCCCTGCAAACTGTCACTTTGTCCTTGGTACACTGATCATCACTCTGCTTCCCCAAAGGAGTTCATTCTACAGATAGTTTCAGCTCCTGGACCTGAGAAATCACACAGCAAAGTTTACATTTGCCCTCTTTTCCACTAGCCAAAGCTCTTTCATCACTATTCTTTAAAAAAAAAAAACAAAAAACCTCTGTTTCTATGAAAAGATTTGTCTTATGGTTCAGCTCTCTCAAAGAAAGAGCCGATAGCAGGAGGATGGCAGTAGGGTGGGTGCTTACGCTTTCCTGCGCTGCTTTCTGGGTGCTGCATTTGTGCTTTTAACCCTGCTGCTGTCAAGCTCCATTAGGAGATTTGAGCATCAGCCTCCTACCTTTGGGGCCTGGCCTCCCGTCAGCCCTGGCAGAAATGAGGATGGTGTTTGAGATTGGTAACTGGGAAGAAAGACAGGCTGGGTATTGCAAAGAGCCCTTACCCACCATCCTAACAGCCCAGCCGCCATTCCTATTACACAGGGCCTTTATCTTGCCACCAGCAAGCACCAACGGCCCCAGGGAAGCTATCAGGTGGCCAGGTGCTGGCAGTCTTATATAAGATGATTTGAGAACAGTAGTAAAGAATCAAGGCTAAGCCTCTGCAACCTTGTAGACCTTTGAAAAGGAATGAATTTCCTCTTTTGGGGCGCGTGGAACAGTGCCAGAGGAGGGCCCCCACTCCCACCAAAGTAGGCAAAGTCATTCCAGACAATCTGGGTGATCACGGGTTGACTGACATCACAGCCAGATGGCCTTCACATCTGGTCTCTGATGTGACTTTGGTGGATCAAAGCAACACCTGGACTCACGTCAGAGGCCTGGCGGTGAGCTTCTGAGAAAGAAAAGGCCCCCTGGACATTCCCTTCCTTGACATTTGATATTTTGGAGATCTTTTTCACTTCAAATTGTAGATAAGGGATTGCAGGCCTGTATAAGAGAAAAACACTGATCTAGGTTTCACAGTCTGGTCTCTCTCTAGAGAAATCTGCATTCTTTTATATATATTTTTTAAGATTTTATTTATTATTTTGAGAGAGAGGGGAAGGGAGAGAGGCAGAGAGGGAGAGAGACATCAATGTATGGTTGCCTTTCACCTGCCTCCAGCTAAGGACCTGGCTGGAGACCTGGCTTGCAACCTGGTTATGTGCCCTGGCTGGGAATCCAACCAGTGACCTTTGGGTTCACAGGCTGGTGCCTTATCCACTGTGCCACCAGCCAGGGCCAAAATCTGCATTCTTCATCACTGATTAAGCAGTACTTGACATCTGTAACAAGGAAAACTTCAATCCTCGCTCTGATGTAATACATGGCTTGAATGTCAGATGGCAGGGTGGGCCATGGGGAAGAAATTAAACTAACACTCCTTTTTGATATCTCAGGAAGCTTCCACCAGAAGAACCTGTCTTTAGAGTAAAAAAATACATATTTTTCCCAACTATACTGACAACACCAAAACCGCTTTGGAAAATGAGGAACAGCCTCATCAGATAAGGGAGGAGAAGACCCTTCTGCTGGCCAGCAGGACTAGGTTGAGGTCTGAGCGTTCTCTCTCCCCTCTGTGATGTGGCCCCTGTCTTGATTCTGGTCCTTTGATTTTATGATGAAAGCCAATAAACAAATACTACTGACATTTCGAGTTAGTTTCCTAAAATGATGTAGCCTGACATATCTTTAGCAAAAGGCAGTTTTCCTTCAAAGTACCCCCAGGTGAAAACAACACATGAACATGTGCAGCTGGAGGACCCCTGCTTCCGATAGTGGCAAATTAAGTTATTCAGACCCATCCCTGAAGTATAAGCTGAAGATAACCAAAAGGTTGGCTAAAGGTTTGTTTTTTAAACTCACATATGTTTACCATCTTCTTGAAAATATCAAAGAGCTAACAAGCTAATACAGAAAATATCAAAAGTGCTAGCAAGCTAATACGGAATTAATGGCTTTAAGCCGCAAAAGAAGATAGAGGGGCAAAGAGGTGACCCAGCTGGATAACGGGGCATTTGGTGATCCTCGTTCGAGGTCTAAAGCTGGAATCCAGGGTTCCCCACAGGTATGAGTGTTGCTAAACCACCCGCTCTCTGGGCTGGGATCACATATCCAGGGTAGAGTGAGCGGGAAGGGAATAGCACTTGCGTTGTACCTGTAAATATCAGTGTCAATAAATTAGAAAGCCCTCTGGCTGGCGTGCCTCAGTGGGTTGGGTGTCACCCACAAACTTAAACCTTTGGGCTGATGGCAGTGACTTGGGTGCTGGTTACACAGCGTTGGTTCATGATGACTCACGAGGCTGTACGAGCACCTTGGCTTCACTTTCTGTGTGGTTGTTCATAACCAAGTAATACGCGTTGTCAGAGTTCAGCCCTGCCTTTGCGAAGGAATGAGATGAAGGAGGAATTAGGTATGAGGTTGGGCTGTGTGGAAAAGGCAGTGCATGATGATCTGAGGTCAAACTGAAAAACCTGTGATGAGAGAGAGGAAACAAATGGAGGGCTGAAGCCACCGGTAAGCCTGTTGAAATGGTGATGAGGTGGGGACCTTGCTCTCAGTTGGCTGTTCTTAAAACAAACAACTGCAGGGGAAAAAACAACACAGCACTTTAGGACTAACAGGGGTTGCTCCAATTTCTGCCCCCCCTCCCCCCAACTTTACAAGTTGGGCCTGGGCTGAGGGACTAAGATTCTGTTGTGTTTTGTTTTTATTGACACATTATTCACCATTGACTGGAATCCTCCAGGCTATCCAGGGTATGAGGAATAAAACAGTTGGTGTGAGGAGATCACTCTCTGTGTGAGCATTAGCCTTAGGTGACCCCACCTCTCCCTCTCACCTGCCTAGGGTCCCACCAGGATTGGAATGTCAAGCCAGCAGAACGATGAACAGACCCCGGGCAGGGAAAAGTACCATCATGAGGTGCTTTGGAAGTGCTCAAGAGTGAGTTTCCTTTCTTCTCACCTGGTCTTATTCTCTGAGCAGAGTGATGCCAGAAATTGTTAGGGTGCAGAACAGAAGCAACTGGTACGCATTTAAACCGCAAAAGGTTGATTTCAGACCAGAGACCTAGAGCCCCCTTCCCTGGCGGCGGGGTGGGGAAAGGCACGCCCGAGGACACTATTTGATTCTCCGTTCCTGCCAGATCTCGCATCCCGACTCGACTTACGCAGGGTCCGCCTCGCCGCGAGGATGGGGTGCCCCTCAACCGCGGGGACCACGGGTGTCACTGGACTTCCAGGGACCCGTGCAGGCCAAATACAGGAGAAGGTACAAGTGTTTTCAGGCGGCCGTGAGGCAAAGTCCAGGGGACAGCGACACACCCTGGTCCTTAAGACTCTGGTCTCAGGATTTTCCGAGGCGTTCGTAGGGCCCCTGACTCCCGAGCTTCTTAGGTAAAACGGTGGCGCTCAAAGGCAGGCGGCTGGGGAGGCACCAGCCCGCGCTTTCACCGCTTCGCTCCGCCCTCGTGCAGCAGCCTCCCTGGTGGGGAGCCCTCCCAGGCTGGGGCCAGCGGCAATCGGCCGCTCACTTGCCGCGCCCCGGCCACCTGCGGGGCCCGAGGTTCTCCGCGTGCGTGTGCGTGGCGGGTACTCCGAGCGCCTCGCCAGCCGCGCGCGCCGGGAGGACGGGACTCGGACCGGAGCGCAGCAGGCGCGGGGGTCGCTGCGGGCGCCCTGCTGCCCAGCCTCGGGGGCGTGTAGGGTGCACCTGGGCACCCGGTTCCCCGAAGGACGGAAGAGGAGGGCGGGGCGGGGCCCGGGCGGGCCGAGGACCCCAGGGGCATCCGCTCCGTGCGGCCAGCGTGCACTGTCGAGGGCGCCTCTGCAGCGGGTAAGCACGTCCCGGCGCCCCGCTCCGCTCGCCTCAGTCTCAGCCGCGCTCTGCCGGCTGGGCTGCTTCCGCGTCGGCTCCAGCAAGCCTGGGGCTCCGAGGGGCGCGGCCGGGCTGGGGAGGTGGGCGACTCCGGCCTGGAGGCCAGGCTGCTGGCTGAGAGGTCGCGATGTCCCCGCCTCCTGGCGGGGCTCGCGGGGTCCCCAGAGCTGCTACCACTTGTCTCCAGCCGGCCTCGCGGATCTGTTCGGCGGCGCCTTCCTTCCGCCACCGGACCCCACGGGACGTGGCTGCTGCGCCTCGGTGCCCGCGACCACCGAGGACCATGCAGTGGCCGGAGCGTGGCCACTGGGTGCGCGTGAGTGCGGGGCTCGGGGGTCTGGGTCGCGGAGCGGCCTCGTCGGTCTGGGCAGCCCGCTCGGCACCCCGACTCGGTTCGCTGGTGATTTTCCTGAAGTTGTACAAAATGAAGAGGGAGGAGGTGCATTAGCCGGGTGGGGTCAGCATCGCTTCCTGCACCTGTGAGTCCCAAACAGAAACACAGGACGTCCTCCTGCGGCCCCAGAGCGGTGGCACCGACCGCGGTGGAGCCTCGCTGAGGGGCCTAGGAGGAGGATGTGGCCCAAATAGAGACCAGGGGTGCAGCAGAAAGCGTCGGGGGCAGCCCGGAGTTCTGCTACTGGTGTCCGCTTCACCCTGAGCCTGGCCAGGTGGGTGGAGTGAGTGAGGGGCTCCGGCCCACCGCCTGCAGGGGTGGCTTCCTGCGTCCCCCACAGCAGCAAGAGGGGCAGTGGTGGAGATGTCTTCTCCTCAGAGCCCTGGGGCTACATGCACCGACGCTTTTCTGCCACACTTGGGCATTCCTTTTCTCTGGGTGGATTTGTGGGGAAATGGAAGTTTGCTTTTCTAGCAACTTTGGGGGGATGGGGCAGGTACATGCCCAATGTCTGGGGCTGCCCTGGGTCAGCTGAGATGCTTTTTCTGGGGCCCAGCCCTGGCCCACACTCGGCCTGGCTGGAGGACACTATTTGAGAGGAGGGGGACCTCATCCACAGGGTTAGGGCTGCTGAAGAGGCATCAGTCTACATGGCAGGGGTTGGCCTCTATGCGGTGGGACCTCTGTGCCCTGTCATGTCCTCCCATGTCTGAACCAGACTCACCCTTGCATATGGTGTGAGAGACAGCCATGGGGGCTTCAGGCCCTGCAGGTTCGCTCTGCCTGATCTCCCTGGAGTTCCCTGGGATTCGAGTCTGGAGCAGGGAAGGCAGCTTCCTTTGTGTGCTAGTCAAGTCCGCCTAAGTGCCTTCAGACCCTGCCCCTTTCCTCCTAGGGGAAGGCAGAGCAAAGGAATACTCTCCGAAAACAGTTATCATTTCTCAGCTCTCCCTCCGGGGTTCCAGCTCTCATCCCTGAGAGGACCTAAACCAGCCGATAGCAGCAGGGGATCATGTCCCCCGAGCCGGAACTGAAATGTGTCCCCAAGTTTCAGTGGTGACATTGGCTGAGTCCGCAGCACAGTTTCTGCTCTCACTTAGGGGAGTGGCTATAATTAGTACATCCTGGGGGAGGAAATGAGACAGGACCACGTATGAATGGGAGAAGCCCCTGAAGTCCTTTTGGGTGGGGGTGGGAGTCACATACATACATTGAAACCTTTGTTTGGGGGCATCACTGGCATTCCTGCCAGAACTAGAAATCTGCATTTTGTAACCTTATCGAAAATTGTGCTTGGGAAGGGCTCCAGTGCTAACGAGGGCTAGTCCCTCATGTTTTGTCCATGGATCTCTGTTTTGTCTCCAGCTAGCCCATCTGTAATTGGAAATGAGCTCTGCTTAGTCCAGAGGGCACGTCTGTCTGAGTCCAACATCATGTGGTAACAGGAGAGCCTGGCGTAAGGACCACCCCCGCCCCCAGAGGCACAGGGAGGGCTGTCCATGATCTCTCCTGCTAACTTTGGAAGGATGCTGGGGTGGATCCAAGCTGGGAATCCTCTGGGTAGCGATTTCACAAAAGAATGATTTATCCCTGGCTTGGTCTGTCCAGGCCTTTCCAGTTGTGAAGTGTCCCGAGGTTTAGGATCTAACCTCATGGTTATTAACACTCATGAAAGTTGCGGCCCTTTACGAAGTACCTTCTGTGTGCCAGACACAAGGCTTCGTGAGAGCAGTATTATTATCCCCGTATTTCATGTGAAGAGACCGGGTTTGGGAGAGGGTCAGTGACTTGCTAAGATCATTGAGCTGTTGGTGGCAGAGGTGTGCTTGGAATGCAGGCCTCTCTGGTTCCAAAATCCTCCCATAGGGCTGCTCTCCTCCCATGAAGAACAGACATACATGTGGTAGCTGAAAACCCGGAGCCATTGTGAATGAGGACTGCCATTTGTAGCAGTTTGCGACCTTGTTAGACTTAGGGGTTGTCCTGGCCTAAGAAATGCGCACTCTTCAGTCCCCTTAGGACTCAGGGGTTTGATTCATACACAGAGCTTAATTCTGTCACACATAAAATGCAAATGACAATGACATACTTACCATTCATTTGGCATACTTCATAAAGATTGATAAACTGATGATGAGGTTCTGGAAAATCAGCCACATTCATATATACTGCTAATGGGAGAATAAATTAGTACAACCTCTTTGGAGGGCATTTTAAAAACATCTCTCAGAATTTGAAATGTCCATGCCATCGACACGGTGACTCTGTGCTTAGGAACTTAACTTGCTGTTTCACTTGCCTATGAGCACAAAGACATCCATACACTCTGGCACTGAAAGAACGTACATGCTGAACACAGGGGACTGGCGGCGTACTTGGTGGTACTCCCAGGTAGTTGAATACTGTCCTTCCTATTCACCCATGAAAAAAGTAGGAGGAGCCCACTCTAAAACTGACATGGAACAATTTCTGAGATACATGGCTAAGTGGAAAACGTGTGTAGCGTGTTTATGATACGCTACGTTATAAAAGAGGAAGGAGAGTTCCAGGATATTTGCTTGTCAGTGCAGAACTATGTGCATATAACCTAGTAATAGCTGTTGTCTCCAGGGACAGTGGACCTGCAAACCCTTTCAATCTTTCCAAATTCAAACCATGTGATGGCATTACCTGTTTGCTTTTTTTTAAGATTTTATTTATTCTTTTTAGAGAGACAGGTAGGGAGGGAGGAAGAAAGGGAGAGAAACATCAATGTATGGTTGCCTTTTGCGTGCCTCCAGCTGGGGACCTGGTTGCAGAACTAGCCTGCCACCCAGGCATGTGCCCTGGCTGGGAATCAAACCGGTGACCCTTCGGTTCACAGGCTGGTACTCAATCCACTGAGCCACACCAGCCAGGGCCCAATAACTGTTTTTAAAAACCCTCTCCTTGCCCCATGCCTGACGTTCTCTCAAGCTTTTCTCCAACTGAATGGTGTGGAGCTACCCCCCACACACAAATTGCTTGAGAGGTTCCCATTGGAATAAAAGCCAGAGGGTTACAAGATCACACAGAGCCCATAGTATCTGGCCATCCAAAACTCCTTTCACTATGCAGGCTGTGCTTGGAAAGCTGGGGTGGCAGGAGGTGTTCCTAGGCCTCACTGAGCTGGGTAGGCAAGCTCCGGTCCTCCAGCTTTGAAAGCAAAATGGAGAAATGGAAGGGACCCCTCTTTTTCCTGCCCTGTATAGGATAAGCATCCGGGATTGGATGGCATTTGGAAGGGCCTGGGAGGAGCGCTGTGGCCGGGCACCTGGGAGGGCGGAAGGTGTGTCAGTTTATTTCTAGTGTTGCGTTTGGAGAGGAAGACAGATACGCTTGCAAGGAAAGGTTTGGAAGTTATTCTGGAGTCAAGGACTTTACTGCCGCAGAGGAAGAGTGAAGGTTATTTATGTGTGTTGTCATGCTGTCAATCAGTATGTCCCTGCATGCCCCTTTGGGTGCTTTTTATCAGCACAGTGCCTGGTGCAGCTGATTCCCCCCCCAAAAAAATCCCTTGTGTTGGTCATTCAGCATGGAGGCCATGGACACATGAAGGGCATGGAGGCAGGTATCAGGCAGCCTTCCCTCCTTCGGGTGCGGCAGGCTGTTGACCAGCAGAAGCAATGGAGGAAAGGCTTGCATCCGCCGCTCGGGACGGGGCTCTCTCTCCTGCACGGAGGCGGTTAGCCTGCATTGGGAGCATCCGGTGTTCCAGTTCACTTTGCAAGGGGTGTGTGGCAGCCCAGGCTCACTGCCATCAAGCAACACCACCTTTCAGCTTCATGACTTTTCTGTTCCCTGCGCTGTCAGCTGCAGCACAGGCGCAATGGTGTCATGCAGGTGCTCACAGACTCGGTTTGGGTTCTAACAGCGTGTGGCTGAGCATTCGCCCTTTGATGGGTGATCCGGAGTCGGTGCGGTCCAGATAGGATTGTACAAGGCACAGAGTGGGGACAAAGCCATCAGCGCTCCTGGTTTGGATTTCCATCTCTCATTTCCATCTCGGTGTGCCCGGGGCTGGGCTGAACGGGCTGTGCAGGTGCTGTTCCCCAGGGACGAGGGAGGGACTGGAGCGATTGCCTCCGTGCTGGTGTGGTCCTGTGCCTGCATCCAAGGAGGAGGGGAAACGGGGGGGTTCCTGAGCCCCAGATCTGTGCTGGAGTCTGGAAAAAATAACCGGAGAGCTGAGAGCCTTGCTCATTGCAATCCTTCCCCTCCCACGCAGCTCACCAGGCTGGCGCTCACCTCTGACTCCTGTTCTACTTCAAAAGGAAACAGCTTGGATTTTTCCCCAGATAAATTCTGGAGCACATAGGCAGCTGCTGCTTTTCTGTGCTGCTGTGGCCCTTCGGGGTGAGAGCAAGCGCTAGACCGGGCTCTTGGCCACCGCTGCCAGAACTAGCCAGGGGCCGGGAAGCCACATGCCCCAACTATTTTACTTTAAAATCATCTTATGACACACAAAAAAGGTTTACATAGCATACTGGTGGTGGGTGATCAGTTTAACCAATTCACTTTAGAAAACATCTATTGCTCAAAGCATTGGGAGGACAGGAAGATATGCCCAGGGGCAGATTAGGAGAGGAACATTCCCGTCACCAACAGGGCTTGACAGACTAAGGCCGTGCTAGGAAGAGGTACAAGCAACCTGCTGTTACGTGTGCAGGGGTTAAAGTGAGTCAGAGGCTGGCCCAGGTAGATTAGTAAGGTCCTTTTGGAGGAGATGAGGTTTTTAATTGGGCCTTGAAGGTTAAGTAGGATTTTGAGGGACAAACTCAGTAGAAGTGGCTAAGAGATCAGCTTGGGCAAAAGCGCAAGGTTACGGTAGAATACAGAGTGTTGAAAGGTAAGTTAATATCAGTAATGTCATTATTTCCCCACCTTCTGCCATAGACGTATTACATTTTTCAGGTACTTATAGAATGCAGCTGTTTATATCCCCATAAAAGAGTCCATCACTATGATTGTTTTGGGCAGTAAAATCAACAAGGCTTGATCATAGATGAGATATTAAAAGCAAAGCCCACAAGTGAAAAGGGAAAAGGGAAAAGCCACAGTCCCTGGACCCTCCAGGAACTCAGGTGGAGCTTGGAGATACTGCAGGTTTAGGTCCAAACCACTGCAGTAAAGTGAATAGTGCAAAAAAGTGAGTCGCGTATGAAAGTTATGTTTACACTGTACTGTGCTCTATTAAATGTGAGATACCATTATGTCTAAAAGGTTTATGTACTTTAAGTAAAAACACTTTATTGCTGAAAAATGCTGACCACCCTCTGAGCCTTCAATGAGCTGTGATAGTTCATTGGTGGAGGGTTTCGCTCTAGTGACATCAAAGAGCACCCATCATAGGTCACCATAACAAACATAATAATGATGAAAATGTTTGAAATATGACAATTACCAAAATGGGACATGGAGACACGGAGTGAGCAAATGCTGTAGGAAAATTGGTGCCAATAGACTCATTGAACAGAGTTGTCGCAGACCTTCCATTTGTAAAGATTGCAAGGTCTGTGAAGGCCCATGAAACAGCTACGCCTGTTCATGGAAGAGGTCATGGAAGGTGACAAATGCCAAAGTGAAAACAAGGACAGAGGGCTGTGGGAAAACATAAGATGTGTTCAATAAATACTGGTGGCTAAAATAAAGAAACAACATGATAAACAGCACCCAACACCCTCAAGAGAACAAATCAGAGAACAAAAAATTATTTCTGTGGGTTTAGCCAGTGAGGATTAACTATTTGTTCGTGTCCTGAAATCCATGGGATGTGTGGTGCTGTCTGGTGAACACTATGAAATATTTACATATTAAAATGGCTGAATATATGATCACTTTGAAGTCAGAGAGCGCCTTATGCTAGATTCTACCCCGGACACCAAGTGTTAAAAAAGAAAACCATATGGAACAGGAGCTTTCAGGTGAGAATATTGTGTCAGCTCAGGCCTCTATGAATTGGAGAAAGACTGCCCAGATTCTATTTTAGCTCAGGAAACCCTCATTCCAGCTGGCAGGATACCGGGGCTCCACAGGAGGACAGTGGTGGCAGTCTGAAGGTGGCTGATGACCTCAGCAAGGGCAACTTCAGAGGAATAATGAGGCCAGAAGCTAAATAGAGTTGGGCTGGAAAGTGAGGATTGCATTTTCAAGATGTCAACAAGTATTTATCGGAAGGCACTAACTAGGGTTACAGTGTTGAAAGGGGAAAACTGAAATAGTGATATAGGATGTCATAAGAGGTCCAGAGCCATTCAGGGAGGACTTGGGAAGTCATCGTGAAGAAGGGACAGCTGAGCTAAAACCTGGAGATTGAGTAGGAACTAAGGAGGTGACGGGGGTTGGGAGCTGGGAGAGGAGAGTCCAGGCCAAGGCCATGGCTACAGAGAACGCGGCATTTGGAGGTACCCAAAGGCCAGCGGACGGGGCTGAAGAGAGGGAGAGGAGGAGTTATGAAAGGAGCCGGAAGGATGGGCAGGAGTTAGACGGTGCAGCAAGGACGTTGACGTTGATTCTAAAGTAATGGGTCGTCACTGGAGTACTGCAGCAGGAGGGTGACAGTGAGATTTTTTCATTTCAGGAAATGGCTCTCTAGTGTGGGCATTATATTCGAGGTGGTCAAGAGGACATGCAAGCAAAGCCCTATTAGACTCTTGAGGTGGACCAGATGGAAGATGGCAATGATTTAAACTGGGACGTGTTGTAGTGGAAATGAAAAGAAATAGATTTGACAGGTTTAGAGTATAAAATGGACAGAAATGATGGTTTGGATATGTGAGTTGAGTTAGAAGGTTTTTAAAATGTTTTTAAATGTATTGATTTGAGAGAAGAGAGTGAGAGATTGAGGATGAGTCCTAGGCTTCTAGGTTTGTCGCAGTGGATGGTGGTACCGTTGCCTGAGACTGGAAGCAGCGGGAGGGAACCAGGCTTTGGGGTCAGCACCATGAGTCGAACCTCAGCCACACGGCACTGGGGGAGCCTTTGAACCATCTGAGTCAGGAGATCCAAGGGGCAGGGGATCGATAAGCAGGAGTCTGGAGTGGAGGACTGGCAGAGACAGGCCTCAGGAAGTCATCAGCACCTGGGCACTTGAACCCATGCGATGGCCGACACTGCCTGGGGAGAGAGGAGGGGAGAGGCTTGGAAGAGAAGGCCTGGTGGATCGTCCAGGGAGGAGGGTGGGCCTGAAAAGAAAACAGAGAAGGGTGGTCCTGAGAAGTTGGAAAAAAAGAAAATGACACACAGGAGGTGGAAATAGCATGCAAAACAGAGTACTTCCTGGAAAGAAGAGAAAACATGGGTTCTGCAGAGAAGTCAGTTCAAAGGAGGACCAATAACAGTCCATTGACTTCAGGAACACGGAGGACAGGGTGACTCAGTGATTCGATGGGCAGTCAGATTGTAGTTGTTGCGGGAGAAAGTGGAAAGTGAGGAAATGGATCTTGCATGTGTCACTAAGACTTTCCGGAGGTTTGGCTGCGATAGTTGTGGAGTTAGGGTGCCCTCATTATGCTCTTTCTTTTTAATCCTCATCCAAGGACATTTTTTCCCTTGCTTTTAGAGAGAGATGAAGGAGGGAAGTAGAGGGAGACCGAGAGAGAATTATCGATGTGAGAGAGAAGCATCATTTGGTTGCCTTCTCATACACACCCTGACTGGGGATCGAACCTGCAACCTGCTTATGGGTCCAATCAGCAATTGAGCCAACTGAACTATACCAGCCAGGGCTGGTTTCATTATGTGTTTCGTTTTGTTTTGTTTTAAGATTTTTATCTATTACTTTTAGAGAGAGGGTAAGGGAAAGAGAGGCAGAGAGGGAGAGAAACATCAATGTATGGTTGCCTTTCACCTGCCTCCAGCTACAGACCTGGCTGGAGATCTGGCTTGCACCCTGGTTATGTGCCCTGGCTGGGAATCAAACCAGCGACCTTTGGATTTGCAGGCCTTTGGATTTGCAGGCTGGTGCCTTATCCACTGTGCCTCATTATGTTTTAATGGGAGGCAGTTGAGCACATTTAAGTGTTAATGAAAAGGATCCAGTTAAACAAAAAGTTATAGGTTAAAGGAAGGAGAATTCATGATGTAAGATTCCTAAGATGTGTGAACAGCATCTAATGTGAAGATGGGGGAACTGGATCTGAGAGGAGGAGGGACCACTCTTTGGGCCAGCTGGAGAAAAGGAAAGGGTAAGGGGCAGGTGTCAGCATGTTTCTACGTGACAGAGGGCAGATAAGGGTATCACCATGGAAGGAAGGGGGAACAGCTAGGACACAGGATGGAGAAAGAAGTTTATTGAGTGGGAGTGATGAGGACAGAGAAGAGAAAGAGGGAAGAAACTAGAGAAAGATAATATTGGACTAATTAATAGCTATGTGACATTGAGCCCATTTTCTCACCTCTAAGATAGGAATGCTGACAATGTCACTCCACAGAGCTGTGCCTGGCCTGTAGCAAGTGATCAGCACACGCAGGCTGCTGTTTTAACCTTCATCCCCACTGTCAGTGCAGTGCTGTGCACAGAATGGGTTTTAGTATGAAATGGTCATCAATACTCCTGGACTGTTAGTACCTAAATGTACACAGACATCTCTCCGTCTACACTTATTTCAGTTCCTGTCACTGAAGCGCTGATCTCTTCCTTCTCTAAGCACTTGGAAGCTTTTCTGCTATTGAATGCTGAGGGATTTGTATGTGGTCCTTAGCCAGGGCAGATTCTATTAGGGAATTTAATCATATGAGCAGGGCACTGGGCCAGGGTGAAGAAAGAAGAGGTTCAATTAATTCAAGAGCCCAATCTCTTCTGACTCATTCATATCCAGAGGTCAAGGCATCTATGGGATACATTCCTTTCAAATGTGTGTGGAAGCCAACATTGAGCCAGTCCTGCACCTGGGCTGAGATACGGAGATGAATAGGCATGGTTCCTGTGCTCAGATGTTAATCTGATCATATAAAATTTTTAATTATTGTATCATATGCTGGGAACACAGGAGAAAGAGCCCCTAGGTGCGCCCAGACTAGGCAAACAAGGCCTCCTGTGGTGGGTAGTGTTTGATTGAACTGGGGTGGGAAGATGAACTTCTTTGTGGACAAGAGGGGAAACTTCCTGGGCCCTCTCGGCAGAGGGAGGCCAGAAAGCTCAAGCGATAGTGGAACTGGAAACTGCATATAGTCCGGTAATGTTAGAACAGGAAATGTCAGGTTCTGAGAGAGTAGACAGTCGGGAGACTGGCTAAGGACCTTGACTTAACCCTGCCGGAAATGTGGATCCACTGCCGGTGTATAAACATGTCTGGTGATGTGGGTGCAAGGTATGGCCATGATAGTGGCTGAGTGGAGTGTAAAGCCGTGGGCATTGAGGAGGACATGGATATTGCAGGCTGTAGTGATGAGAAGTCATCTTTGTGCATATTGAAACTTTCTAGGCTGATGGCAGAACCTGAGATGAAGGGGAGGCAATTGCTAGAGTCCCTGGTAAGGGAGAGAGAGTCAGTGGTGAGGCAAGGGATCAAATGAAGAATAATCAAATAGCATGGACTTCAAAGGAGTAAGGATTTTGGCAAGATAATGGAAATAAACCCCCACAACTCTAATTCTGGGACAGAAACAGACTCATGAAAGATTTGAACCGTTGCTTCTGATTTCCAAGGTCAGGCAGCCACCACAAAGCAGGTAAGGACAGATTTCCAAGATTCTAGACCATCAAGTACTGTTTGAGGACACCAGGTGACACTACAGCTGGGTGTCTACAGATCCAAGATCTCAGAAACCAGCTGAGCCCTCGTGGTGACTCCATAATCCCTGGTGTTGTCCTTAGTGTGGTCCCCTCAGAAAAATACTGCCAACCTCTTTGCTGAGGCCCTAACCATATGTCGTGTCACTATAGTGAAGGAGTCAGACAAAGGCCCTTCATCTCAGAGAGCTGGTGGTTCACCCCAATCTTAGCAGATGGGCTTCATCATAGACTCACTTCTTTGTTCTGCATCTGTTCTGTGTTCAGTGTGGTGCTAGGTGTGCTGGAGGGCTGGAGGGTTCAGGAGAGTACTAGCCATGTCCATGCCCTCAAAGATCTCATAGTCTGCTTGAGCTGGTGTGGCTCAGGTGATTGCTCACTGGCCTGTAACCAAAGGGTCACCAGTTTGATTCCTGGTCCAGACACATGCCGGGGTCATAGGCCAGGTTCCCAGTTGTGGGGGTGTGAGAGGCAACTACATATTCTTGTTTCTCTCCCTCTTTTTTAGCCTCACTAACCCTCTTTCTAAAAATAAATAAAATATGCCCTGGCTGGTAGCACAGTGGATAAGGCGCCAGCCTGCAAACCCAAAGGTCGCTGGTTCAATTCCCCAGCCAGGGCACATAACCAGGTTGCAAGCCAGGTCTCCAGTCAGGTCTGTGGCTGGAGACAGGTGAAATGCAACCATACATTAATGTCTCTCTCCCTCTCTGCCTCTCTCCCTTTCCCTCTTTCTAAAAATAATGAAATAAAATCTTAAAAAAAAAAAAAAAAAGTTCTTTTAAAAAATAAAATAAAATAAAAGTAAATAAAATATGTCAAAAATGTTTTCAAAAGAGACTAAGATATGTCTCCAAAAAGAAAAAAGATCTCATAGTCTGATGAGAAAAGCAAGAATAGTATAGGTGGAATAGTAAGAGTCCATAAATAGTATGAATCAGTAAACCAGCAGCTACTTAAAATAATGTAGAAACACATTTTACACGAAAAGATATTTACGGATCTGTTGTTCAATTATACAACAGCATGTCCACAGAATAATCCCTACAAGTACATGTATGTGTATGAGAGTAAAACAACATGGACAGAGTTACAGGGGATTTTAACTTGTATCATTTTGGCTTCTGCACTTTTACAATGTTCTAATATACAATTATGACCTTCATGACAAGAAATGCGCAGCAAACAGAGCTGCTCTAGGGATCTATCTGGTGACCATCCCCCTCCCCAGAGTGACTGACCTCGGGCTCCTTGTAGACATAGCCACGATTTTCTCCAGGACTGCAAGCAAGACTAATTCATTAAGTGCTTTCTGTCCCCAAGATGACAGGAGCCAGGAAAGCATCAAGTCTTGTTACTACGACAGCCAGTAGCCTTGATGTCTGGGTGTTTATTTATGAACAGGACTTTGGGTCCCATCCTCCTGTAAGCTCCCTGACCTTCCCAGTGGACTTGGATACGGATCACGTTCTCCAGCTGGTACAGCGTGTCGGTCAGAACCCAGCCAGGGCCAGCACCCCAGAGGGAGGACGTGAAACGAGTCAGGAGGAATAGTAACGGGGGTGGGTGAGGTGGTAGGTGAATGGAAGGCTGAGGGGCAAACTGGATCCTAGATCACCTTCTTTCTAACAATTAATTACTGAATGCCTTTTTTGTGCCGAGCATTGAATATTGTTCTTTATACACTTTTTTTCTCCATTTAAACTTCACAATAGTTCTAGGAGGAATTATTGCCATTTTAGAGCTATGGAAACTGAGGCTCAAAGAGTGTGAATAACGAGTTAGTAATAGTGCTTAGGTTTGAACTTGGCTGTTTCTTCACCGAACCCTTCCTCCATGAACTGCCGCCTCCCTACTTAATGGATGCTGCTTAAACACAGTGAACTTTATTGGAAAATATTCAATTGATGTTAGCTTAGAAGTTACACAGCATGGAGAAGATGCCAACTACCCCTGTTAAGTGGATGGATGGATGGTTGGATGGATGGACGGATGAGTGAATGAGTGAATGAACAAAAGAATGATTTGTAAAAGGTCATATAATCATATAAAGACAGAGGGGTAATCACATTAGTAACTGATCTCATAGATAATTGCTACAGATGGATGGGACCAGGATTCAATAGCTCTTTCTGTTCTCCACCCAAGATGTATAAGTCTGTTAGTGGAAGTAAACGGCAGGAGAGTCGGTTCTGAGTGCGGGAGAGAACTGGGATCCTTCTGGGTCTGTGGGCCAGGCAGCCCTCCTAGTTGGGTGGGAAGAGGTACCCACTGTTGACGTTCTGTACACAAAGCTAGATGTGTGTCCTTTTCATTTGCCCACGCGGTTGCCAGGCCGCCTAGCACTCTGCCTGCAGGGCTGCATCCTCCTGGTCTAGGGACACAGAGCTCCCAGGAGGCCCACACAGGGCGCTGCCTGGGCCACTTGTGAGAGAAATGCTTTGTTATTTTTTTTTTTCAAGGTTGGATCAAATCAGCAGCCCATTCTTGGCCCAAATGAAGAGCTGCTTTTCTCTGTGTGTGCTGTCCGCTTTGGGAACGCTCCAGGTTGGTTAGTGGGGTCAGCAAGTAGAAAGGAAGGGATGTTTCAGTTCTCATTGCTGATCTCCTTACTCACCTTCCTGGCTGTGCTTACACAGAGCTCACATCATCCTTTTCCAAGCTCTGTGTGAGTCAGCCAGCAACTGGAATGGAGGCCCTTGTGTCCAGGCCACCATGGGAGCCAGAAGAGAAATACTCTGGGCAGCGGGATGGCCCTTGTCTCCCAGGAGTTCACAGCTGCCTTGGAAAGACAGTGGACACCAGCATTAGATTACAGAGCTGTGCTGGGGAAGTGACTGTGGAAAACGCAGAGGCGAAGGGGCTGCAGGACACAGGACTGGCTAGTTTCTTCTTCTGAAAACTGAAGGCAGTTGGTTTGGCAGTTGCTTTTTCCTATTTGCCTTCTACTCTGAAAATGTGTACTTCTTCCATCACAAGTCTGATTAAGTTAATCAGGGAAGATGGGAAGTAGCTGGCTTCCTCTGAGAAAGAGCGCTGGACTCCTGGGGGAACTGCATCTCCGTCTAAGAGCAGTGGTCTCTGGTGGTAGGCTGTGGGAAGTCCCATTTTACAGATGTGGAAACTGAGGGCTAGATCTCCCTTCCCCACAATGGCAGGGAAATCCTCATGCTTGCAGTCCAATGGCTGCAAGACAATGGCCTTCGCCATCTGAGAAGAGGTGCTTTCCCAGAGACCTCGGCCAGGTGCCTGAAGGCGTCTGGCTCCTTCTCTTTGACCTTCCCTCAGACTGCACCCTTGGTGCCTCCTCGCCAGCCTCATCCAATTTGGATTGGGAACTTTCTTTTACCAATAATTTCTAAAACATCACATACACACTCTCACTGAGTGAGCTCTTTGTATTTTACTTGGGAAATTGCAAATGGCTCTCAGGCTAAATGAAACCTGAACCAGTCAAAACACTTTTCCAGGGGCTCAAAAGAAATAGGCATCCCAGAACTGGCCGAAAATCGAGCTGATAGAGACACCTAGGTGGGAGCTGGGGTAACCTTGACGAGGGAAACACCAGCCAGCATTTTTACCTGCCTCTTTCTGACGGGAATCAGGGCTGTTCTGTGCACCGGCAACCGGCTCCTGATTATTCTCGTAACTTCAGGGCAGAAGGGGGAGAAGACAGGGAGGCAGACAGGAGTATTTGCATTGGAGGTGTAGGGAGCCTCGGGGGAGAACGAGCATCAGTTCAAGTCCTTTGGATAAGCTTTCGGGCCCTCAGATAGAAGCAGGTTGCCCACGCTCAGATTCAGTCCTCCAGCAGCGCAAGTTCTGCAAGCCCAAGGATTTCTTACAGACATTTCATTTCCTTCCTTTCTGTTTCTCTTCTGCGGAAGGCAAGATGTCAGGTATGGGTAGGGCAAAAACATGCCCAAGATTCTCCCAGTTCTAGCACTGGAAAGTCTCACATTCAGGGACCCCGCAGAGTTCCAGGCAGCCCAAGATAGTTGGTCACCCCAAACATATGCCACAGCTTCAAAAGAAACCCCTGGATGCCCCCTCATCCAGTGTGGCAGACCCAGAGGGTGACTGCAGAAAGGTTCAGAGCTGCTGGGCCTCCAATCTCCCCACCCGAAAGGGCCACAGCCTAGCAGAGATCCAGTACTTCCTCGGCCACTCAGAACATGGGTCTAGTCGTCAGTGTCCACTTCAGGTGAAGGGACCCAGCCCTCCCAAGCCACCCACCTCAGTACCCACCCAAGTAAGCATAAACAGCAGAGCCCTCACATTTGGGGCATCTCAACTCCTCTTGCAAAGCCTTGACCTGGGGGTCCTCCGGCCATCCTCTCCCCAGCACCAGCATCGTGGGGAACACCAGGGGGCAACACTACCGCCCTCTGGCCTGTACCAGTTCCAGAGAGAGCTCCCCAGGGAAGGTCGGAGAGACAGAGCTGGGCGCCCGGTTCTGCCACCTGCACTCCCTGTGGCCAGGCCTGAGCTGCTTTGAAAAGCGGCCGCAAGGGACTGCGCGCTGAGGCCTGCAGACCCGGAGAAGCCCAGGAAGAGGTTTGGGGATGCAGTCTTTCCAGTGTACTCCCCCAACCTTTGCACACTTGTAATCCCCCACGTGTCTGCCCTGGTACTACACATTTGTACCTGTCACTTCGGATCCCCTGCATGGCTGCTTCCAGCCAACTGGGCCTTCTTTCTTCCCGGAATCTTCCCCAAGGACAGCCCAGCAGTGATCAAGGCCTCCACTTTCTGCTGTTTCCCTTGCTCAGTGAACCCCAGCCCCCCAGCCCCCCACCCGCCCGGCGCCCCGTCCCTGCAGCCGCCTGGGATGCAGCCTCGTGCTTCCTGATGCGCTCGGCAAAAGTTGAGCTTCCGGACACAGCTTCCTTGCCCGCTGTTTCCCTGAAGGACAGTAATGGTGTTCGGATGTACCTCCCAATGGAAATCAAAGTCCCAGCACCCAGAATTGGACCGAGTCCCACCAATTCCCTCAGAGGTGGTTTTACCTTTGTTTTTTATTGTGATGGAAAACAGTGTAAAAACTACCATTAACAGACAGTTCACCTTGTGCAACAGAGCTCTAGAACTTTCTCATCTCGCAACAGTGAAATTCTTACCCACTGACTTAATAACCTCCCCTCTCTCCTCCCTGCAGCCCTTGGCAACCATCTTTCTACTCTACGTTTCTGTGAGTGTGACTACTTTAGATACTTCGTATGAGAGCAACCATGCAGCGTTTGTCCTTTTGTGACTGGCGTATTTGGCTTAGCATAAATAATCTCTTCAAAATTCAGTCGTGTTGTAGTATGTGATGAGATTTCCTTTTACAGGCTGTGTAATATTCCATCGTGCGTATATACATTTTCTTTATTCATTCATCTGTTGATGAACACTTGGGCCATTTCCTCAGTTTTGTTAACCCCTTATTTTGCAGCTGGTCACCCACATTAACAAAGTGACTGGCCCCAGACCACAGAGACAAGCAGATACCTGTTTGTTCAGGATTTTGTTGCTGTCTCTTGGGTTCCACATCAGCTTTCCGGGGCTCTGGTCTGGCCTGAAGTTGCTGGGTTAGACCCACCAAGATTGTCACGGGCTGACGGGCAGGGGTTGGCATCCAGGCAGGTCCTGATGGTAGTTGCCCTGTGAGAACATCCCACTCTGGACTGGGTGTGGTCAGATGTCCTATGTGGATGCACACTGCATTTTTTTATATTCAGAATTGTTGTTACCTCTTTTTGAGGTGGGCTAGTGGTGTTATGCTACATGTTTTAAGACGAACTGCTTTTAGAAATGCATACCCAAGTGTTTATAAATTAACTGCATGGTGTCTAGAATGTGTTTCAAAGTAATCGGTGGAAAGGTTAGCTGAAACAAGGCTGGAAGCACATCCCACCATTCTCTCTGGTTCATAGGTTTAAAATTTTCCACAATGAAAAAGCTTTCAATTAAAAAGAACTTTTCAGCCTCCCTCTGGATACAGCCACATTTTGTTTAGTTAGAATCAGGGTCAGCTGGATATAACAACTAAAACAAAGTGGCCTAAACAAGATAGAAATAAATTTCTCGCTCACTCAGAAGAAGCCTGGCCATGGGCAGTGCAGGGCGGATAAAACAAACTCCAGGGTGTCATCAGGAGCCCAAGGTTCTAGATTTCTGTTTCAACTCCTAAAACACGGCTCTCTCAGTCAAGGTTACCTCATGGTCCAGGATGGCTGCTAGAGCTCTAGCCATCACATCCTAATCCACCAGGAAGAAAAGCAGAAGAGCCAAAAGGAGGCTCTTTCATCTGGGTCAGCTCACTTTAAGCAGCCTTCCCAAGAGACCAAATAACACTTCCACTTATATCCAGTTGGTCAGAATTTGGTCACATAGCCACACAAGACTCAAGGTAATCTGGGAAATAGTTTATTGTTCGGGGTAGCAAAATGCCCAACGAAAAACTGAGGTTCTCTCAAAACATGACATTCTGTATGATTCAATTGTTGTAGCATTTTCAAAATGGCAAAATGAGAGAAATAGCTAACAGATGACTGGATGCAGGGGTTTAGGGACTGGGGAGGGAAGGAGGGAGGTGACCGTCACTATCAGAGGATAGCCCCAGGGTCCTCGTGAAGGAACCGTTCTGTATCCTGACTGTGGTGGTGTTCACAGGAATCTTTACATGCAATACAATTGCATGGAACTATATACACACACTCAAACATACATGTGCTCCTGTGTATACACAGGTGGGACCTGAATATCCCTGGATGCCAGGTCCTGGGCTGATACTGCGCTATAGCATTGCAAGATGTGACCCCTGGGGGAAACTGGGCGAAGGCTATAATGGGAATCTATTATTTCTTACAAGCTGCATGCTCATCTCCAGTTTTCTCAAATGAAGAAAAACAAAATGAGGTCCTGTTTCTAATGAGGAAGGGGAGACTATAAGCAATCTGTGCCATAAACCTAACCCTCCACTGTAAAGGGTCCAAGCTTCTTAGCACAATGGAGGCTCCCACCTGGCAGGAGGGACCTCCCAGGCAGCCCATACTTTGTGCTTGGGGGAGGGGAGACCTTCTCTCTGAGCTCCCAGGTTCAACAGCGGAGTCCTGAAATAAACCAACAAAAGGCAGACAAACTAAGATAAAAGATATACAAATGGATGCATTTTTAGTATTCTGGGCATGGATGGGGACACCACAGGGGGAAAAGTAAATACCCAAAAAGGCAGTGAGATAGAAGAGTTTACGTATCATCTTAACAGGGGACGGGGAGGGGGAGGGTAGGAATCATGATCGATTTTTAGGAAAGATGAATGGGTCTTAGAAGAGTAGGGAGGAGATATGATCGTCTGTGACCAAGTGTGTCTGCGTGTGATGGCGACTTCTAGCATCTTCAGTGATAAGGGTTGGTCCTGGCTGGTTGATGACACTCATGACGCTCTCAAGAAGGGACTTAGGACCTTGGAGTTCCCTTGGCAGGATCTGTTTTTGGGCCCATGAAGGGACTTCAAAGAAAGCCCCTGCACTCATTTGCTGTTTTTCAAGTGTCTTCAACTCAAAATACTAATTATACCAAAATGACCTATTTGGGGTGGCAGGTCAGGTGAACGTTGTTCATGTTGAAGCAGGACCCTCTAGAGGGCCTGGCCCAAAGGTCTGTCCTGTATTCATGAAGCATTTATCTCCTTACATCCATGGTCCTGAATAAAGCTGATGAAACAGATCATTATATCTACCCTCCAGAAGCTTCTTCCATCCTGAGAAAGCACCAACATTTTTAAGGATGACAGAGAATGAAAACGGGCCTCTGTGAGCCAAGAGGGACTTTTTAGGTTCAGTGACAACAGCGTGAGCAGGAAGCACTGACGCATATTTTAAAGTGACTTTTACAGAACCCGGCCTGTCCTCTCCCTCCGTGTCCTGGCGCTCTTTCCTCAGGCATTACCCAGCGACAGCTGCTGCTCAGCCTGGGGCTGCTTTGCCCCTGGCAGCTGCAGTGTTCTGGGCTGCCCAGGGCACAGGGGACGGAGCTGGGGTGGGCTGCAAGGGACTAGTACCGAGGGCCTGGAGCTCCACACGCAGACAGAGGCCTCTCAGTGGCAGAAAGATTCTGAAGCAAGAGAGGGACAGGCACCTGGAAAAAGAACAAGGGGTTCAGGCCCAAGCCCAGGAGAGTGAGGAGGGGGCCCAGAGTCAGGCAGAGCCTGCATAAAAGGGCCTCGGAAGAGAACATGGGAACCCCCGCACTCTCCGGCCCAGGAGACAAGCAGGTTGAGGGGCAGGGACCACCCTGCCTAGTGGACTGGGACTGGCCTCCTGGGCGACAGGTCAGAGCCATGAACTCCCAGGGAGGGTGTCCAGAGATGGGCTCTGGGGGATTCCATGAATTCCCTGAACTGTGGGCAGTGTGGTGAGGATGGGTTTATTTTTCCAGGGAGAGTGTCCTTGGCTTACATCTCAAAGGGGTCCATAAATGCCTAAAGCTGAGAATGGTCCCCGATGATACAGCAAGGGGGCCTGGGGGAGGCGTGCGGAGGGTTATAGGTAAAGGGCCAGAGCAGAAAAGCCTGTAGGAAAATATTTAGCTACGGCTTGAGGGCTGAGCGGGTACCAGCAGCACAGGTCCTCCGGGTTCCTGGTGGGGTTTGATGTCCGGAGCTGCTGTCAGGGCGGATTCCTGGCCAGCGGCCAGGGCAGCCAGACAGCCCCGTTTCCACCTGCAGGCCCTGGCGGGGCCCTTCCCACTGTTGGCCCCTCCTGCCCTGATCCTTTGTCTCAGTTCAGTGACTCCCTCAAGGTCAGAGCCCCCAGACCTGTCTGCTCCACTGGAAAATACTTCCATAGCTCCCCCCACATCCCCATCATAGCCCAGTACGCTGGTCAGTGTGGTGGGGGTCTGCCCATTGTGTCAGGGGGTCCTGCCTGGCTTGTCCAAAATTGCAGCCCCACTCATAGGGTCGCCCAGTGCTGGGCAGATGATAGATACTCCATATGGAATAAATATGGACTGGATGGATGGATATATGAAAGAGTATACTGTCTTACGGGTAAGCACATGACACTCAGGGAATAGTTTGAGGCCCCTCAGAAAAGCTGCTGAGATGGACCTTTAACCTAGCTGGGAAGGAGAGGAGAAAATGAGCCAGACTTTGTATCTCCACTGAGGTTAGCCTCATTCCACCCCCAAGGTGCATTCTGCGGGGTCCTTGGCAGGAAGGATTTCTCCTCATTAATTCTTTGCTATAAATTCAGAAGGAAATGAGAACGAGGCCGAGTGAATTGAAGGGGGTGAAGGACAATCGGGAAATCATTACCTATGAGGGTAAGTTAAGTAGGTGAGTCGTGGATTGAAAGTTACAGGGCCTTCACCTACTTGTGGTCTAGGCAGCTAGGCAGCATTTCAAGGGTACTTACTGAGGGCCAGGCACTGAGGAGGTAAGAGCTGTGTGAATCCTAGGTGGGAGTCCCATGTGACAGAAGCAGTCTGCACCCTTGACACCCTGAGGATCACCTAACGTCCACCCATCCCCAGAGCTGCGCTTGGCAAGGAGGGATGTGCCCATTGGTCCAGGTGGAGCTCCTTTATTTTCAGGAGGGTGTCAGCCCCACGCCCTGTTCTGCTGACTGTCAGATGGTGACATGGCCTTTCATTGACAGCGTTGACGATGTGCCCTCCACGCTTGTCTGTTTAATTTGTTGAACCGAAATTCACCGAACACAAAAGAACCATTTTAAAGCGCACAGTTGGGCGGCATTGAGTGCATTCACAGTGTTCACAGTCGCCACCCCTGTCTGGTTCCACACGTCCATCACCCCAAAAGAAAACCCCATACCCATCTGGTCGTTTCTCCCCAGCCAGTGTTCTGCCCCTATGAATTGGCCTGTTCTGTAAACTTCATATAAATGGAACCATGTGATATGGGAGCTTTTGTGTCTGGCTTCCCTCATTTAACATCATGTTTTGGAAGTTCATCCGTGTTGTAGCATGTTTCAGAATATCATTCCTTTTTATGGTTGACGAATATTCCATGGTATGTACATACCGCAATTTTTTTTATCCATTCACCCACCAATGAACATGTGGGCAGTTTCCACCTTTTGTGAATAGTACTTCCATGAACATGTGGGCACATGTATTTGTTTGAGTCCCTGTTTTCAGTTGTTCTGAGTATGTTCTTAGAAATGGAAACCTAAGGTTTTGCCCCCAAATTCAAACATGAATTTAAATCCTGCTGGCAAATGCTTGTCAAAAGGTCAGTGAAGAGAAATATTACTCATGACAGGTTTTTAAACTTCAGGTTTTTGATGCAAAACCCTTTTGTCAAACAGCTGACCCCAAGCTCGAATGCATAAAGTAGAAAAGCAGAGATGCTCTGGGTGAGGTGGGTAGGGAGGCTGGAAGCCCCAGAAATCAGCCCCCCATACCACCACCCCACTCTGTCACCCCTCCCCCTGAAGACTTGAGGCCTCCTGGGCTCTGGGCAGCAGCCAACAGGACCACCCCTGGCACCAGGCCCTCTAAGCTGCAGATCCAGACCCGGGTTAGAGAGCTGTGGGCGTGAACACTCCGCCCCCAGGGGCACACTCCCTGTCAGAGGTGTGCTTCACCTTTGGGCTGCCCTGGGAGATCCCGCAAGAAGCTGCCTTTTCATATTGGTGACCCGGAGTGGCTAACACCTTCCTCTAGAGACTCCAGCCTCCCTTTGAAGAGGATCCTCAGGAGAAGTTCCTCGCAAGGCTTAGTGGAAAACAAACCTGGGATTTGTTCTAACTGACCAGATTTCCCTTTTTGCTTTGGTTGCTACAGAGCTAGGTAGATTGGCAGCCCATGTGCAGCCATCTGTATACCAGCGTTATGGCTGGCCACCCACTGCTATGCTACCCTCCTTGCTGTGTTTATCTATTTAATTGTTATTCTACTGAGTGTTGGGTATTTCCGAAGCACCTAAAATCCTTTGTGGGTTGAGGTGAGGTATAAAAACATATTTTCTTATCCTGGCAGCCATGACTGTACATGTCCACCCACCATTAAACCTGAGCACGGAACCCCAGGAAACGTCATGGGCATTCAGAGCACTGGCCATGGCTACAAGAAGGAGATGCCACCCAAGACAGAGCAGGTGAAGATGGGTGGGCCCAAGGCCTTATGTACCATTATCAATTGCAGTTTTACTAATCCTGAATACCTGATTGTCAGTGCCACTTTATAAAAGTAAAAGGCAACGTGAGGATAATCTCAGGCCACTAGGAATTCTGGAGAGCAAGACAGCATGTGTCTAAAGGACTGCAGTTAGTACATAGAAGTGGATTGTCACCTGCCCCCAGAGCAAAGGGCATGTGACAATTACCATACCAAGGTTTTCCAGACCTTGAAATCTGGGGGAAAAAATGAGGATTTGATCCAGGTTTTCTATCTAACTGGAAGGATAATAACATTCTAGGCAGGGTTGTACAGTTAGCGTACATCTATAAAGCGATGTGTGTGCGCGCACGTGTGTGTCTGTGTATGTAATAGAGTCTGGTAC
The DNA here is from genome assembly GCA_004026585.1 of Noctilio leporinus. Classification (NCBI taxonomy): domain Eukaryota; kingdom Metazoa; phylum Chordata; class Mammalia; order Chiroptera; family Noctilionidae; genus Noctilio; species Noctilio leporinus. The sequence goes on from PVIW01000727.1 coordinate 246,357, forward strand.
CCCCACCACCACCAGTAACACTGTCCTTTCCAACACCACAGGGTTAAACAGCCGGACGCACAGACACCCGCTTAATGCCTGTGTGTCTCTGGCTCCAAGCTCGAATTACAAAGCTTGGGAAAGAGATTCATAGGCAGAGATAAGACTGACCCAGGCAGGCAAGGAATGCTCAGCTTTTATCTTTATCTCTGGGGAAAATCCTAAATATTTCAACATACACTCAGGTCTTGAAAAAGGATAGAAAATATTAACAGTGATTATCCTGGATCACGAATTTGGGTGGTTTTTGTTTTCCTTCGACTTTAAAAAAATCTTTATTAATGTTTATGTTGTTAAAATAGAAGTCAGCCTTGGCTGGTGTGGCTCGGTGAATGGAGTGCTGGTCTGTGGACCTAAGGGTTGCTGGTTTGGTTCCTGGTCTGGGCATGTGCCTGGGTTGCCCACCGGGTCCCCGGTTGGGGGCGTGCAGGAGACAAGCGATGGATGCTCCTCTCTCCATCTCTCTACAAATAAATACAATATTTTTAAGATGGAAGTCAATAAAAGTGATGTCATTATATCAAAGGATGCATTTAAAATATTTCATGCTGTCAATAGTCTACAAGGGGCCACTAGGCTCTGAACCAGGGTCCTGGTGGCAGAAGTGGAAAGAAGAGGTTGGCTTTGAGCCTTTTAGAACAGGGGGTGGGGTGGGGGAGGTGGCTGGGACAGCCCCAGGAGAGCCCAGGTGCCCTCTGGCCCCGACGTGCCTGATCTCCCAGCACTTGGATGAGAACGAGTGAGCCTGGCTGACTGTGGAGGGCTCTGAGCTGACCCAGAGAGCTGCTTCCCCTAAGGCCTTGAAAGCCCCACTGGGACTTGGTGAGTGGGTCTCACAGAGAAGAAGCTCAGGCAGTGACAAGATGATGTTTCAGCTAAATGAATAGACTGAAATGTTCCAGGGAACATGGACTTGCCTTTTGGCAGTTGAAACCAAACACCGAGTATAATACATTCACATCTCCTGCTTATCTGCTCCCCCACTGTAGATAAAACTGATAGATTTATGTTGTTTTCAAGCAGGGGTCCCAAGGCCTCCGAAGGGACCTATGTGAACAGTGAAGTGGTGGTATGTGGCTGTGGCCTTGGTCAGAGGCCTGGCTTCCACCGGCTGGGGCATCTTGGGAAAATCACCTCAATAAACTGAGCCTCAGTTAATACACGAGTATGTGTTAAACAGAGTAATGGTACTGTCCCTCCTTGTGTCACATCACAGTGCTGCTTTGAGCTTTGTATTAGATGATGTGAAAACACCGTATAAATGGTAAAGACGTGTGTGTGTGAAGTTACTGCTGTAAACATTATTATTTCCCTTCGGAAGAGTTATGGTTGTTTTTGCCAAGCGTGCTGCCCTGAAGGATATCTGGCCATGACGCAGAGTTTGACCTTGGCTGCATCCCTTGAGCAGGTTCACGTGGATGTCAGGAGATAGCCCTGACGCACTCGTTCAAAGGACAGCCCTAGAGATGATGGGCCCACAGCGCCCTGGACTATGCAGACGAATTTTTATGTTCTGAGTCAGGCTCTCAAAGGGCACCATAACCAGCAGAAGAACATAATCTGTAAATTTATAGTCTCGGTTCTAGTTAGAAAGAGAATGACTTACTATTTGATTATGCCCTTTGCAAGCACGTTAAGGAGTTGCTGAGCTTGACTCCCTAGAGCGAAATGGAAACTTTGGAACGTAAAACATACTAATGAAAACGCAAGCAATGTTCTTTCCCAGTGACTATAATCAATTAGCTTGAAGGAGCGATGCATGAACAAAGCCGAAGGCATGAGATGGTGAATGTTCTTCCGAGCTGTGGCCATCAGTCAGTACAGGGGCGGGAACCACATGTGGCCCTGGACCTCACCTGGGAACCGATTAGAAATGCACGTTCTGCAGTGCACCCCAGACCTGCTGAATCAGAAACTCGGGGGCTGAGGCCAGCAATGCCTCATAACAAGCCCTCCAGGGGATGTCAATGCTCACTCAGGATTTGGGGATTCCTGTTCCAGTTTGGGTGTACCCAAACAGTTTGCATTAACTGTCTTTGCGGTGTCTCGTGTTGGCTTAAAATGCCCTATTCTTCATGCCAAAGTAACTAAAGTGCTTCACGCCGGTTAAACATCTAACACCGTCTAGTTAGATAAACTGGACTAGGGCTGTGTTTGCAGACTTAAAGCAAAGAACCAGGAGAGTGCTTTCCAGCCTCTTGGTGATGCTGGGACAGGGGTCACCTGTCCATCACGATGTGTGGCCAGAACCCAGGAACCTGTGATTTCTAAGCACTTTGAGGTCTTGGAAGTAAAAGTATCCAATGTGCTTCGTGAAAAGGTCTCTTGGTACCGAGTTACAAAAAAAATGAGGAGCAGGAAAGAGGGAAGCAGGCATGCAGGGTGACTCTTAAGCCCTGTGATTTAAGCCAGAAAGGAGATTAGTGGTGGTCCGGGGCCTGGGGAAAATGGGAACATTGAGAGTAGCTGCCTAATGGATACAGGGTTTCTTTTGGGGGGATGAAAATTTGTTGTAACTAGGTGGTGATGGTTGCACAGCATTATGGGTATACTAAAGTACCACTGAATTATACTTTTTTTGTTTGTTTGTTAAAGTTTTATTTATTATTTTTAAAGAGAGGGGAAGGGAGAGAGGGAGAGAGACATCAACATATGGTTGTCTTTCACCTGCCTCCAGCTACGGACCTGGCTGGAAACCTAGTTTGCAACCTGGTTATGTGCCCTGGCTGGGACTGGAACCAGCGACCTTTGGGTTCTCAGGCTGGCACCTTATCCACTGTGCCACCAGCCAGGGCCTGAATTATACTTTTAAATGGTTAAAATTTGAATGTTACATGATGTGAATTTTATCTCAAAATGTTTTTAAATGATGTTTTAATGAGGAGTGACGACACACGTCCGTTTCCCGCTCCCACCTCCAGCCGCAGCCCAGCTGGGGCTGAAAAGGTTCCCTGTTGCTTAGCTGACTGCTCTGAGCCCCGAGAAAGGGACTCGGGTGAGCAGGCACCTGGGAAGTAGAGCTCAGTTGGCCTGGGGTCTCTCAGGATGGCTGCCCGAGGCAAGTGTACCTTTTGTTGGAGTTCATCTCCCCTCTAGCTCAAGATTCCGCTGGGATTATGGGGGGCGGGCTGGAGAAAAAGGCTTGGTGCTTCGAGAGCAAGTTGTTTCCAGTTCCCTGTGATGAGCACAGTTTGGTTTCCAGCGTCAGAGGCCAACCCTGGGAGGCCGGCTGCTGCCCCTCGGGTGGAGAAGGCGCCTCCGCCGCCTGCTCCCGGCAGCCCCAGGGATCCGGCGGGATGGTGCACCGGCCTGGGTGGGCGTGCAGCTTGGACGCAGCCTGAACGAGGACCAGGCCCCTCTGCTCGCAGATATAATCAGCCGTGATGGGCAGAGGTTGGGGCTGTTTTTCCAATTACGGCTGTTAGAGGATGCTGGCAGGGCAGCAGTGGGTCTAATTTAACAGACCCAGGACTCATTGAATTAACAGACTTAGAGGGAATAAGAAGGGCGCTAATGGGAGGGGTGCCGGGGCAGAGACGGGCAGGGGCAGAGGAGGCCCGGTAGGCATCTGTCTGCAGGGACACAGTGAGGCCAGGCCATGGGGCAAGGGGGCTGCCTTTGAATGTCTGCTTATTTGTCAGAGGGCCATGGGGCAGAGCTTCCTTCCGTCCTGGAATGGCTGCCTAGGGGGCTTTGCTCATGGAGACCTGCATTCCTAAGGGCCATTGCCCAGTTTCTGGATAGCTTTTGGTGCCCATCTGTCTTCCTAGGGACGCTGCAGCTGCTTCTGTCTCCTCCCCTTCCTAGAACCCACCGTGCTAGGCCCACTCCCACAGGCAGCCCTCCTGGTTTGGGAACGAAGAGCATTAGGGCCAAAGTGACCCTTAAAGGCCCGAGTCCACACCTTCCTTTTGCAAACTCGTTGAGGAACTTGTTTGACTGCAATCCAGGCCTCTCTGTGTCCATGTTTTCTACCCCTCAACATTCCACTGAAGTAGCAGAAGAAATAGAAAGCGATAATTTTTTTTGTTGTTGTTTTTTTTTTAATCTAGAGGAAAGTGGGACATGAAAAGGTTTAAAAATGTGACCAAGGTCACGTAGACACTGATCCTGAGTTTATGTGAACCCTTAGTCACTGCATGGAACAAACACTTTTCTATACTTTCCAAATTTTCTACAGTTGAGCACATGAGAAATCTAATTGTACTTTTTTGATGGGCTAGGCTAGGGGGCTGCGAGGAACATTTCCCTGATTATACCTCCTGGCTCCCTGCCGGCTCCTCCCTGGGGAACACAGTTGGAATAGACATCCCCAAGGAGAGATGTGCAAGTGAGCTTCCTGCCTCCTCCCGGCTGGAGCCTGGCTCTGGTCTGCGCTGAGGGCTCCGGAGGGCCTCTGGAAGGCTAGGGCAGTCAGTTAGATGTGAAGATAAGCCTGCCTCACACCCCAGAACCCAGGGCCTTCAGGAACCTCCAGTCCTCTGAGAATGACCTGGCGCTTACTCTCGTCCCTGTGCCCCACCCCCACCTCAGGCCCCTGACTGCTTTCTGAGAGCAGTGAGGGAGGGTAAGCCTTGCTGCTTAAGTTCACATCCCAGCCACATGGCTTCCTAGTGACCTGGGCAAGTTACTTTGGTCTCTGACACTCTTGCCTGGTCTGGGGGAAAAAAAGAGAATTCCGTGCTGTAGACTTTGCTGTGAGGATGAACCAAATTGGCAGTTCAGGCAGTGCCTCTGCTGTGATCTCCTGCACTTCCTTCGGGCTCTGTCTCCAGCCTTGCCCTAAATACAGTTGACACGTGAACAGCGCAGCACTGGGGCGTAGAAGCGGCCCCTGCCCCCGCCCAAAAATCCGCATATAACTTCTGACTCCCCCAAAGGCTTCAGTTCTAATAATCTGCTGTATACCAGAAGCCTTATCAATAATAAAGAGTCAATAAGCATGTATTTTGTATGTCATATGTATTATATGCTGTGTTCTAAGATTAGAAGAGGCTAGAGGAAAGAAAACGTTATTGAGAAGATCATGAAGAGGAGAAAGTCCATCGGCAGGACTGTATCTATTTATTGAAAACAACCTGTGTATAAATCGACCTGCGCAGTCCCAGCTGTGTTGTTCTGGGGTCTGACGTGCCCCCGTTGCCAAGCCCAGAGGAAATGTGGCCTGGCATCCTCCCAGGAGGGGCCCATCTTATGAAGGCAGAAAACCTGCCCGTGTGGAACACACAATTAGAAGGAAAAATAGACTTAACGCTTGCTGGGTTCCTGTTATATGCCCAAGGGAGAAAAGAGAGACTGCCTCTCGGTGCTTTTCTGTAGGAGATGACCCAGAACTGGGACTGTGGCCGGGTACAAATGCTGGCAGCTGAGGGCCTCGGCATTCCCTCCACTCCCCGTCCTGTGATTATTTTCTTTCGCTGACTTAACAAGTGACTTGTATCCTCCCCATCCTTGTCGCTTCAGTGCTGCCAGGCAAGCTGGGCCCTTCCGCTGCTGGGCTACCAGGCAGGTGGTCCCAAATGTAGGGGGGGAAATAAAGCTGCCTAACCTTAGAGACTGGCCACAGACGTCACTGCAGGAAGATAAATAAATATAGAACATCAAGAGATTATTCACTTAGAGCCCAGCCCCTCCAGCATGGCCTGGCTGTGATTCACCAGGCCAATTACAGGCGCTGTAATTCAGTACATCAGGGAGGCTGCGAGGAAAACAGATCTAGTCCTGCTACCCCCCTCCTCCCACCCGAATCCCACCCCCACCCCTGGTCTATATGTCCTCCCCATCCACCCCCAAACGCTGGTGGGTTGGCTCCCCCTCGCCTGGGATGGAAGTCACCGCTGCCTGTTGAAGAAAACCAATTAAGAAACCATAAATTGCCATTGACTAGAAAGGTCACTGCACAGGCTATAAATACAGGCGTTTCTAAAGCATGAGTGGGAGTCTGGAGCGCGTTCCCCCCTTCACCCCCACATCTTCCGGCTGAGGTTTTCCTTGGGCAAAATGCAAGGGCATCCCAGCTGGGGAACCAGACAGACTCGCCCTGCAGCCTGCTGTCTGGGGTGCACCCAGGGGTCCAGGGCCTCTGGTGGGGCCCTAGACTTCGTCTTGTTTCTCTTCATAGCAGTTGTATCTTCACAATGTGTAAAAGGTATGTGAGTTCAAGGTCAAAACTTGGGACATGTTGCAAAGCAAAATGGAAAAGTAATAACATTCAGTCCCATCCCTTAAAAAAATCTGTTAGCCTTTTTGGATATATTATTCCTGCCCATCCACGCCCGCAAAGCTGTATGCATACATAATTGTTTTTCTTTACAAAAACATGCGCAAAGAGTGCCAGGAATGCTGTTCTGTAGCGTGCTTGCTCAGCAGTGTTTATGTTACTATTATTTTCCCATGATATTCTATATGTACCATAATGTAGTTCACTTTTCCCTTGCTGGGAAGTATTTAGATTGCTTCCAGACTGTCACTCTTGTATAATGCAGCTGTGAACAGTCAAGACTGACAGTTTGCAGGTAGCCGTAAAACTACTTCTTTTGGGTAAATAGGCGAAGTGGATGGGATGGGTCCTTGATTTTTAAGATTGGTACATGTTGACACGTCGCCTTCTAGAAGGCTGGCCCTAGAGACACTTGTGACCATTTTCCCGCATGCTTGCCAAAAACTGACTACCAACTTGTGGATTTAAAAAATGATGTTATGGCCCTGGCTGGTGGCTCAGTGGATAAGCACTGGCCTGCGAACCCAAAGGTCACTGGTTCGATTCCCAGCCAGGGCACGTAACCAGGTTGCAAGCCAGGTCTCCAGCCAGATCCATAGCTGGAGGCAGGTGAAAGGCAACCATACATTGCTGTTTCTCTCCCTTTCTATCTCCCTCCCTGTCCTTCTCTCTAAAAAGTAATAAAATCTTTTTTAAATAAATAAATAAAAATAAAGATGAAAAAAAGCATGTCATGTTATAACTCAAACCGCACTTACCACCTCCTCACAGATCACTGAAGGCTCCCAGAACCATGGGGAGCCTCACTGGGAGAGGGTGCTCCTGCCCCCACCCTCAGCAAGGTCCTTCTGAGGTCCTCACCCTCAGGAGGGTGACAGAGACAGCACTGTGGTCCCAGTGAGATCCAGAGCCAGGCACAGGGTGGCTGGAGGGTCCCTGTCCAGGGCCCTTTCTCCAGGGTCTGGATGTATGGGCTGGGGGAGTGGGGTGCCTGCGCTCCACACTGGCTCCCGGCCACCAGCTCAGCCTACACAGTGGCCGAGTGGGGCCTGCTGCCAGGAAAAGGGAGCGAGACCTCCCTAACCATCAGGAATATGGGAGGATGAATTAGATCAAGTCCATTAGGCGAACTTGACATCCTTTGACTTACAAAGCAGTATTATTAATAATGTGGGAAATGAGATTATTTCAGAAACATCAAGTGGTCATGAAATAAGTATCAAACCCAAAGCAGAGTTTTTTCAGCTCCTAGGCAATCTCTTTAGCCCAAGGCTCCTCTTAATTTGTGGTAAATAAAGTAAACTATGTAGCCTCACTATTAGGCCTTTGAGCAAGGAACGTTTGCCTTAAACGCATCTATTCTTGAGACTTGCTTGATCTAAAGTGAACACAAATGACAGCCCAAGGTACTCGCATACATGTGTATATATTTATTCATTTATTCAGTGTTTATAGAGCCCCTACCGGGGGCTGGCCCCTGGCCAGACAGGGGGAATACAGAAAAGAACAAGACACAGCCCCAAGCCCAAAGGCTCCCTTCCCCACGTTCTTTTGAAGTTAAATGATTCTGTAATCAAATCACTACATAACTGGGCACAGGACTAATAGAAGATGCACAGCACCTATCCAGGCCTGGGGAGAAATCAGGAAACACTTCACAAAGAAGCTTTCCACAAGGAGTGGGGAGCGGAGTAAGGGCAAGGCCTAAACACTCCACTCTACAAAGCCCCCAGAGTGCCAGGCTTCAGCCTGGAGGGATGAGGGAGGGAGGCAGGGGAGGGATAAAACACCATAAGATATGTGTTAGGGAGCATTGTCTGGCAGATAGAAGGAACTGTTCCAAGTAGGGCTGGAGACAGGAGCCCAGGAGAGAGCCCATGGGAGGCAGGGTTTGCTCCCTGTGGGAAGCCCATGGGAGCATTTAGTGCAACTTCCCACCTGCGGAGATTCCGATTACCTTGGTCTGCGTGGAATCTGGGGACCTGGATGGTAACAAAAACCCCCAGATAACACTGGTGCCAGCTTGGGAATGCCTGGCCCCTGTGTCCTCCGGATCAAAGGTTCTAGAAGATAATGAGTTAATCTGTAGGCTTTGTAAACCGTAAAATGTTGTGCATACATGAACGATGTGCTTCTCAGGCTTTTTCTCTATAATTTTGTCAGCTCTCACCCAATCGCTTCTCTCAATGTGTGTAATCAGCGGCGGTTTTGACCTTCAATCTCTAACACTCCTGGATCTGTTTTCCTCCGACCAGCCTCCAACCAACCAAGGCAAAGAGGAGTTCTCCAGCTAACAGAACTGAAAGGGAACCACTTTGAAAAGGAGTAATCCTCCCTCTTTCCCACAATCCAGCTACCTGTTCATATATTTTATAAATCCAAGTGATATTCCTCTGGTTTTAAATAAGACAAATACCCACAGACTGCACTTCCTGACCATGCAGAGCCCATTTACCTCCTCCCAGAGGGGATTGCCTGACCTAAGCCTCACAGGGAAGCCTGCTCTGCTGTCCTGTATGTGTCAGAGCCTGTGAGGACCAGCACAGGTCCCTAATGGGCTGAGTTCAGATCAACTCGATGTGTATGCGGGGCTTCAGGGCGGACAGACTTGGGTACGGATCCTGCGCTGCCGCTCACCAGAGTTGCATGGACAAGTAATTTAAATTCTTGAGCCTCAGTTTTACCATCTCTAGACTTAGAAATGAGACCTTCTACCCAGGGATCTTGAAGGGTTGACATGATGTGATACGTGTCAGGTCCTGGGTATGCATTGAGCAAGAAGACAGAATTGCAGAGTTGCAGCTTTGAGGAAGAGAGATGTCACCAAAAAATGAAAAGAGCTCAAGAAATCTGCAGACAAGGCCATCTGGCTCTATGACTGCTTTCCAGTGTAAGACCTGACCCTCCAGCCTGCCTCACTTACTGGGAGCTGCTCTCCAGGCATGGAGGACTGACCCTCTCTGTGCTCAGGGCCCAGCCCTTGCTGTGCTCTGTGATCCCTAAAACAGCCTCTTCAGTTAGCGCACATCAGCCTCCAACCCTCAACCCCATGCAACATGGCCTGTACTCCTTGCACACATGTCTGAAACCAGACCCCCTTCTGTGAGCCCAAAGGTGGCTGCCATCTTGTCATCTTGTCAAACTGGTTCAACTGACCCTCCAGCTGCCATGCTGGCCTGAGGGGAGTTGGGATAGGGGAGAAATGGAAAGGGGTGTGCAGTTCTGGTTACTGGGAATGTGGACAGGCCCATGGGGAGAATGGGGAAAGGAACGGGAAAGAGGGATGCAGGGCCATTGAGGGAGGTGTCAGCCATGCAGGTAACAAGGGCATGACACCAAGGGACAGGCCAGAATTCTCCAGTGGAACATGAGAGAGGCAGCCGGATTCCCTTCCCCCAGAGCCTCATCCCAGAAGCTTTTGCCCAGAGATCTCTGCACAGTGGCATTGAGAGAAAGGAACAAAGATGAGACAGGATGTGGCCTCGGAGTCTATCCTTAGGTTCTTAGGCTGCTGTGGAGGTCAAGAAAGAAGCCCTTTTGGGGACATCCACTCCATAGTCCTGGGGTCACCACCTGGTGCCAGCATGAGCCTGCCTGCCCCCTCGGGACCCCCTCCAGCCCTCGATGACCTCCTCTTCTCTTCTCCCACAGGGACCGATGCCCTTGGCTATGACGTGCCCCCAACTGCTGCCTGCGCAGGCTCGGCCTGTGTGACTGCGTCATTGCTGCCCCAGCTGTTTCCCGTAAGTGGGAGGCTCAGGCCAACCCCTCTCCCCGCAAAAGAAGGCGAGGGGTGCGGGTGGGAAGGGAGCCCCTGGGAGTCCAGTCACAGAAGGCAGGCCCTGGGGGTGTTTGGTCGGCAGCAGGTTTGACCTCGTTGCCATCAGTCACTGAGCTGGCCACCTCGGGATCTGTTCTGTCCTGGTCTGCTAGACCCTGGGAAGGCGCATGGGGCCTCTGCCCTGTCCCCAGGAGGAATGAGCAGGAGGCTGGTGTGATGGACACTCCACGGCTCTGGCCCTTGGTCCTCACACAGACTCTCACTGTTTCATAACCAAGCAAACCACGTAATGGTCTGCACCCTCCTCCCCTGTGTGTGGGGTTTTTGTACAGTGCAAAGGAGGTGTTAGTTCTCTTTTGCTACCTAACAAATAGCCACAAACTGAGCAGCTTAAAACAACACACGTTGATGATCTCCTAGCTCCCGTGGGTCAGGACTCCAGGCGTGGCCAGCTGGGTCCAATGCCACAGGGTCCGACGTGGGGCTGAATACAGGGTGTCCCCAGGGGTTGCTTTTCCATTTGACCAGAGAAGGGTTTATGTCCACTCCCACTTATGTAATTGTTCAGCTCCTTTTGGGCCGCTGGATGGAGGGCTTCCTCTCCTGCTGTCCAGGGGACTGAAGGACAGAGCCACCTTCAGTTCCGTGTCCCCTGAGCCTCCCCAACAGGGTAACTTGCTACACCAAGACCAGCAAGGGAGAAGGTTGGCCAGCAAGAGAAGCCAGACGCTTACATAAGCGATTCACTCCAGCAGTGACATCCCCTGTATTCTGCGGGGAGGAACCAGGCCCCAGGTCACATCGAGCCTCAAGGGGGTGGGGGGTGGGGGGAGTACACCAGTGTGACTGTCAGAGCACAGGGCTCATGTGGGGCCATCTTAGAGGCTGCCCGTCACAGGAGGGGACACAGATGAACGCATGCTGAAAACTGCACAGTGCTGTTGACGTGCTTTGAGCTACTGTTATCACTTGCATCGGCTTGCAAAGAGCAAATGAGCCTCCCTGAAGAAACAGATGCGGGAATGTCAATGTTCAATTTTTCCCTTCGCTCCGGGCCCTCCGGGATGCTGGCTGGAGTGTGCCTAGGTGGCTGCATGCGATCACATGTGCCGTCTTGGTTGATGGCTGTCAGGCCAGACTTAAGCAGCCACACAATGTCTGGGTCTTCCCCCCCCCCCCACACACACAACCCTGTTTGTTTTCATTTACAAGGGACCCTCGTATACACGAATCTCACTTTTTGCTCACAATCACAGCTGTAAACTGAGTTTCTGGTGACTCTCTCTTACAAGGGAGAACGGTGGTCAGTTTCCAGACTCGGTGGCTGGTAAGTGGTACGATTAGGGCTTTAAATGGGCCTTCAGACCCATGGCTGCCTGTTCAACAGCCTCCAAGGTACTGAAGAGGGGAGGCCAGGCGTGAGGGCAGATAGAGGGAGAGCACTGTTCCCACGTGTCCTCCTCATGCCCTGTCATCTAAACCGGCTGGGCACACCCCAGGGGACTAGGCCAGGACTCTTAGCAGAGTGGGTTCTGCTGCCTCCCCCACTTCAGGTCACCCCATAGGCCTCTCATCGTGCGCAGGGGAAGGTGGGGTGGTGTTTTAGTGAAGGTACATACATCCCCCCAAGACTGGGCTTCATCCCACACCAAATGTCAGCAAACCCCTGAAGCACTGCCCCCCCCTGCACCCCCACCAAGTCTGGTCTTCAATAATGAGCTCACTCTAGTTCGCAGACAGGATGTGAGCTGAGAGAGGCAACTCGCTGCCCCCTGGTGGTGAGTCAGTCCTCACTGCCAGGCCTGTGAAATAGATGGTGGACCCCGAGCTGATGATCAAACTTAAGTCCCTGCTGTGTGCCAGACATGGTATATAAGGCCGCGGGGAGGTAAGCATAAAACAAGGCTCCTAATCCCGGAGGACTCATAATTTAGTGGAGGGGCCAAGATGTTCACACATGAATGTTGACAAGCACTCTCCCAAGTAGGGTTGGAAAAGTGGCATATGGAAAGGCATTGCAGGAGCCACGAGACAGAGAGAGAGACAGACAGACAGAGAAGAGAGGGAGAGAGGGAAAGAGAGAACATCACAGTGGTACAGTCAGGGAGGCTTCTGAGAGCCTCCAAAGATGGGCAGGACTTAGCCCTGGCTGGTGGCACAGTGGATAGGCACCCACCTGCAAACCCAAAGGTTGCTGGTTCAATTCCCAGCCAGAGCACATGGCCAGGCTGCACGTCAGGTCTCCAGCCAGGTCTGTAGCTGGAGGCAGGTGAAAGGCAACCATACATGGATGTCTCTCCCTCTCTGCCTCTCTCCCCTTCTCTCTAAAAACAATAAATAAAATCTTTTTTTTTTTTTTAAAGAAAACTGTAGTGTGTACAGTATCATATATTTAAAAAAAAAAAAAAAAGATGGGCAGGATTTAAACAGATGGAGAAATTGAGATGATGTCTCCTCTCCCAAAAGCACTTCAGGAGCCCCCATCACCTCGGAGAGAGTCAAATTCCTTGCCTGACTTCCCAGCTCCATGCCTACCTCCCTCTCCCCCCTGTCCGGGACTTTGCAGACTCCTCACGGGTCCTGGAGCCCCCATGTTCTTTCACACTCCTGACCTCCCTACCACGTCTACTGGCCCAGCTCCTGCCATGCCCCAACATAACACCCTCCCTGGGCTGCGTGTCTCCAGTTACGTGTCTTACACCAGATCATACCGTGTGCTGAGTGTCTTTTCATCACAAGACTCTGCCCCCACAGGGGCAGAGGGTCCATGCAGGGGGGACAGTGGAGGGTGAGGAGGGAGTCTGAAAGGGTGGTGCGTATGCAGGGAAGTGGGCTGTGCAAAGCTTCTGGAGTCTGGTGGGCAGGTTCCCGCTCACACCCATGTGTCCTGTGTGCAGTGGAGGAACAGAGGGGCGCCAAATGACAAGAGGCTCAACAGTGGGCAGGGGGATGGTGCTCAGAGACAAAGCAGTGAGATGGGTGAGGAAACCATTGCGCCGGGGCTGGCAGGACAAGCAAAGGGTCTTCACTGACGCATAGAACAGAAGACGGGGGTAGGGACAGAGAAGAATCTGAGGATGTGAACATCTGGGCAATGAGAGAAACATCCTATGGCCTTGTCAAACTGTGCAGCACAAATGAATCATCCGGGACCTTGTTAAAATGCAGATGTGACTCCCTCGGCCTGTCCTGGGTGGTCCTGAGATGCTGCACTTCTAACCCGCCCCCAGGGGCTGCCCTTGCGGTGGTCCCGCCGCTGGGCAAAGCAGGCTGAGTGAACTGGAAGCAGAGCCGGGCCCACGCTGCGCTCTAGGGGCGTGTGGTGAGGAGCAGGTGGTGTCTTTGAGTGAAGGAAAAGGAACCCCTTCTGCCAGATGAGCACACAGAGTGCAGCTTGGGGTCCACTCCCACTTGCCCTTTGAGGAACAAACAACCTGCAAGCCCTTCACAGCAGCTCTGGTGGAACCAAACGGACATGGTCGGAGGTGGGAGAGCCCACGTACAGGGTGGGTGACGACTTCGCCTGAGTTTGAGCTGCCAGTGGACATCCGAGGGGGTGTCTGTCCTGTGGCAGCTGGAGATAGAGCTGTAGGCATATTGACCACAAAGCATACAGGGAGGGAAGCATGAGGAGCTTGGGGACTTATCTGACACTCAGGGGTCTTTTTCAGGGGTAACGCTCATCTTCCAACATCTCCATCCCTTCTATTGTCTTGCAGGTCACCGTTCCCCTACTGAACGTAAGTGTGCAAGTCATTCTCCCATCCTCAACTCCCTGCTGTTGGACCCACCATCCTGGGTCCCCATGAGCCTGGGACACTGAGAAATCTCACTCAGTGGCCTGCAAGGGGAGGCGGCCTGAGGCTAGACAGCCTGGCACCCTGAGATGGCCACTGTCCCGTGAGCCTGCATGAGCCGGGACATGTCTCTCCAGACCCGGAGCCAGAATGCCACCTTCCTGCTTCCTCTGCGCTCAGCTGGCCCTCATTTTCCACACCAGTTGGAAAGAGAGAAGAGACCCCCCACCCTCACCCGCTAAAGGAGTGTGGGTTTGAGCCAGGGCACCATTAGGCAGAACTTCTGAGGTTCAGACCCTGTCCCTTCCACCCGGGCTGCTTACAGGCTAGGCCGTCTGTAAGTGGAAGCTATTTCTCTTTGGGTCTTGGGGCCACAGGTCGGGGAAGGGGTTGAGTTTAAGCAGGGTGTGAGGAAAGGGGTCAGGAGAGGGAGAAGGAAATTCAAAGAGAAAGACAGCGGGAAACTTTGAAACTGGGTAGAAACAGGAAGCAGAATGATGCCTTCAGTTAGCATTCGGCCTCCTCTCTCTCTTTTCTTTGCTGCAAGCCCCTGTGGGAGGCTGGCTGCGGCCACCGCCATCCCTCATGTCCTGATCCGCCCTGCCTCCAGCTGCACAGAAAGTTCCCGAAGGGCTCCCTGCCCCACCTGGTGTGGCAGCTGCAGCTGCCCTCACCTGTCTGCACATCTCTCCGCAGAGTTGGATGGGGCGTCGGGCGGATGACAGCGGGAACAGTTGTGATCACTGGCGGAATCCTAGCTGCTGTCATCCTCCTCTGCATCATCGCTGTCCTGTGCTACTGTAGGCTCCAGGTCAGTCCCCGGGGATGCCACCAGAAGCCACCAGCCAACCACTTTCCCCTTATGGGGACAGACACTGCAGGCCTACTTCGGGTGACAAAGCCCAAAGCCATGGAATGGGGGAGTTTAAGTCAAGGGGGACTGGGATGGTGGCGGCAGCAGGGGGCGGGTCATCAAAAGGGTGCTCCGCATGGCCCACACTCCGCATGCACGTGTGGGGCTCCCCACGAGAGCTCACTGCACTGTCACCTCCGAGGATGAGATTTCAGGGGCGGTGGGAAGGGCGCTGATCTGGGGAGACTGAAAGCTGCTCCCAGCCGCCCCCTCCTCCTGCCCGGGCCCCGTGCCCAGTGTGATTCTCTGCCTCCCTGCCTCTGCCAACCTCAGCCTGGACAGCGTGCACTAGGAAGCAGGGGAAGGAAAGAGGGGGTGTTTCGGGGCTGGGAACCTGTACTTGGGGAGCTGGCCTGTTGTTGAGTTGGATCAGCAGAGGGGCAGAGG
Source organism: Noctilio leporinus (assembly GCA_004026585.1). NCBI lineage: Eukaryota > Metazoa > Chordata > Mammalia > Chiroptera > Noctilionidae > Noctilio > Noctilio leporinus. Next base: position 261,494 of record PVIW01000727.1, read on the forward strand.
TGCACGTGCCATGCTGCGCCACTCAAAGGGGGTCTCCACACTCTCCCCCCAGTATTACTGCTGCAAGCGGAGCAGAGAGGAGGATGCAGATGAGGAGGAGGAGGACCACGACCGGCCCGCACCCCCCGGGGTCCCCCCCTGCAATGCCTGCAGCTCCCAAGCCCTGGACGGCAGAAGCAGCCTGGCGCCTCTCACCAGCGAGCCCTGTGGCCAGCCGTGCGGTGTGGCAGCCCGCCACTGTGCCACCTGCTCCCCATACAGCTCCCCCTTTTACATACGGACGGCTGACATGGTGCCCAATGGGGGCGGAGGCGAGAGGCTCTCCTTCGCTCCCACATACTACAAGGAGGGGGGCCCCTCGTCCCTCCACTTGGCAGCACCCCAGAGTTACCCGGTGACGTGGCCAGGCTCTGGGCGTGAGGCCTTCACCAATCCAAGGGCTATTAGTACAGACGTGTGACCCTCTCACCCTGACCCCCACGCACACCAACACTGACACCCCAGCAGGAGGACTGGGGCCAGCGGCTGACCCCTCCAACCCCCGCCAGGACTACTGTCTCTGTGCCCTTGAGTTTTCTTGCCCTGCTGTGGAAGGCTCAGCAGGACCGACATTGTGTGCATTGAGGGTGAGGGCAGAGCCTGGTCCCCAGGCCCAGAGGTGGGGCCACGCGGTTGAGTCGGCAGCTTTGCAGTTTCTCTGTTGGGACACTCCTCTGGCCAGCTCCAGCACCCCAAGCCTCGGTCACTCCCCTCACTCCCCCAGTTTCGCCAGATCCTGAGAGCCAGCTCTGCAGAGGTCTAGAGGCCCCCAGGGTCCTGGTGGGGGTAGGGGTGAAAGAAGAAAGGGGACAACTAAGATACTGCAGAATTGGAGAAGGAAGGAAGAGGAGAGTGTTAAAGGGACCTCTTTAGGACTTGCTTGCTCAAATGCATCCAAAAGCCACTTCTCAGTCTAGTTTTGTATTTTTTGGTTGTCATCATGACCACACAGCCCACAGCTGCTCAAATACAGATGCTGGTGCCTGAGCCCATCACAGCTCTGCCCGCTTCCCGTGAGCGACACATCGAGTTGGCTTTAAAAGCACCAAAAAGTGACTGTCTAACCTTGTCTCCCCCCACACGCTTTCTTCGCTGCGGGAACCAGCTGCTTAGCTGAGAACTTTTTCAAGTGCTGTTAACTGGGGTTCGAGTAACTTCGTGAGGTCCCGCTGAGGGTCTCTAGGGACATGGGCCCCACCCTGGGGGACATGCCTGGCTGCAGTCCTGCGAGGGCATGTGCCCTCTCCAATGCACACACACCTGTCACCCACAGGCTTTGCTGCAGCAGGAGCTGCGGGGCAGGGGTGGGGGGTGTTGGAGGTAGCAACTCCAGAGGGCAACCCGACCTCCGGCCAGCATGAGCAAAAGTGGTTAAGGTGGCCAGTCCCAAGCAGGCAGGTGGCTGGTGCAGAACCCTGCTGCCACGGAAGCCCCTCTGGAGGGAGCGTTCCCCTGAGCACCCCCGGCCCCCCGCTGTGACGGAGGAGAGCTGGACGGTCGCTCACACTGGGCGCACGGTCTGGCCACACTGGTCACTCATTAGCTTCTGTCACGTATCTTCTCTGAGACCCCATCTTCTCCAGGGAACTGAGCTCTGGCTCGATAGGCTCCAAGGGCCATGAATGTGCCGTGAAGCCAGGTCTAGCAGGACCAGCGTGCAGGCCCCGCGCCCTCACCCCAGGCCTGGCCCAACTGCCCGATCCTGCACAAAGGGATGTGCCTGAGGGGTGAACGACCACAAACACAGGATGGGCAGGCAAAACCGTTTTAATTGTCCGTGAAAAGCACACGTTTATCTGACTCTCCTATGAATGATTGCAAACAGCAACATTTCTCATACCAGGAGGCAGCTCTAGGAGGGCATAAGGAGACCTGTCTCCTGAGTACAGAGGGGCCACCTAAGAACAGCAGCTGTACCATGTCCTATGACACAGCCGGCCCTGACAGGGCCAAGTGCGCCCTCTTGGCCTGAGTCGCTGGGCCTCGCGCTTCCGGAGGGCGGAGGCCCCAGTGCCTCGCTGCCCTGGAGCTCCACAGCCAGTCCACCCCAGCAAGGGCTGCCCCTCCGCCCCCAAAACGACTTTGTCATTGTACCTCTTGCCTTTGCAGAAATCAAGACAGCCTGGTCAGGTCACCTGCTTCTTGCCCCTGATCAATTGGGGTCCCCTCATGAGAAGTATCCTGTGCAGCCCTGTCCTCTTAGCTTTCCCAGCCGACGTCCCATCAGCCCGCAAGTGACAATGTCTGGGGACGCTGGAGACACGGTGGCCTCAGCTCTCCTACCCCCAGCCCTGGTTGCCCAGGGCCCAGGCCCGAGACTGAACACCTCTCCCTGGAGCCATGAGGGCCTCCCCCACTCACCCGAACCGCACTTTCTAGCTGTGGGACACTTTAGACACTTTCCAAACTGCACCCCAAACCGGAGGAAGAAAGTCTGGGAGCAGCCTGTCTCCACCGCCCCGTCACTGCTCCGGCCGCAGATTTCTTCTCCTGCGTCTTTGATAACTTGGAGTCACAACCAAGCCAGTGTCAATAAATGAGGAGTTTGAAATAGAAACCCCACAGGGTCAGCCTTTCTTCACCTGGGGACGGGCAGCTGGGCACGGATTTAAGCGAGCACACTTTTCATGACCTACAATATCCACTTTCGACACCAATGTTGTGTAGCAGCCTCTTCTCCCCTCCGGCGTCCTCACCAACCGATCCCCTCCGTCAGGTTGCCTGCTAACCCCCCACCCTGTTGCCTCAGCCCAAGCTCCCACCCAGGGAGGCGGTCTTGTTTGTGGGAAAGGGCTCCCGGAGGCAGAAGTGGCCCTGGCGAAGGGGACGCACCTCACTCCTAAGCCATCCCTGCATCGGCCCCTCCCTGCCTCCACCCCACCTCACTGCCCAGGCCCGGGGTGTCCCCCTCCCATAGCTCCTGGTTCAGTTACCCAGTCTGAGGAGACCCAGAGTGTCACTTGGTCAGCCCATGCATGTTGGGAAGGGAGGGAAGAGACTTTGGGGACAGGATCCTCAGCCTTGACCCCGGAGCAGTGGGGTGAGGACCGGGAACCAGGAAACAGTTTTGTGCAGAGAGGGAGGGAGAACTGGGGGGGGGGGGGGCTCTCCTCGCCCTTCCACTCCCCCAGTAGGTCCGTGTGGGTACCCTGGAGTGTATATGAGAGAGAGAGAGAGAAATGCTCTCGCCCCACCTCAGGGCCACCGGCCCTGACTACAGCTGGCTGGGCAGCCCACAGCCTGGCCTTGATAGCCCAGTGCCCCTCTCTGCAGAAGACCACCCCCCAATAGTTGCAGGTGAGCGCCTTCCCCAGAAGGTCCTTTTCCATTGGGTGGCTGGTCCCTGGGGGAGGACTTGCCCAGCCCTCACTCCTGTGTGCCCTGCCCTTCACCCCCATTCACACACACACACACACAGAGGCTTGGTAGTGAGCTCATGCTGGGCGTCGAGAACGCCTTCCCTCCAGGTCTCCTTAGAGGATGACAAGGCTCCTCGGCTGTGGCCACGGACACCTGGTCACCAGGAGGAACACGGGGCTCCAGTGCTGGCCTGCACGTATGAGCCAGGTGCAGGCTCCACCCCAACCCGTGCGGGTACCTGTGTCCTCCTGGGCTGGGCCCTGGGCCCAAGGTTTCCTACCCATTGGGAATCACACCCTTATTCTAACGGAACTCCGCTCTGCTGAGGGGCTGTGTGTCCTGGGTCTCATTCAATATCCTGCCATGAAAGCAGAGACCTGCCCTCCTGACAGCGGCCTCTGAATTCTTTCTCCAGACATCAGGCCTTCAGCCAAAGGGACCCAGAGTGATCGGGAAACTCCAAACTCCAGGCCCCTCACCCTTCCCTCACCTTTGCCTCCCTTCCCCCACCCAGCCCTCAGGACCCATCTGATCAGGAGTCCTGAGCTGGTGACCATGAATGAGAAAGAACAAGTGGTCATATAAAATGTGCCTGAGGTAGACGTTGGAAGGCTACATACAAAACACCTAAGACTGGTTTCCTCTTGGAAGCGGATAACTGGTGAGATTGAGGGAGAAACAAAGCTTTTCAATACCCACCTTGTTACGTTATTTTGATTTTTGTGACTGTACGTTTCAAAAAGGTATTTTTTCCTGAGTCAGATCATACCAAAGCTGTGCTTGCGACAGTGCGCATTCCAGGGAGTCCACCTGGGAGCGGTGCCCCGGGGCCAGGCTCTGACCCTTAACTGTGAGAGGCGCCCAGCTGTCTGTGAGGCCCCACCCTGACTGTCACAATCCCTTAATGTCCCTCCAGTCCTGAGGCTGGGACTCGGTTGCCATGGGGCCTCTTGGGGGACCCTCCACAGGCAAAGGGTCTTCTAGGATTGAGTTTGGGCCTATGTTCTCCCCATGAGGCTGAAGGCTAGAGGGAGGGACAGTGTCAGCCAACATAGGTTCACAGTGTATACATTTTTTAAAGATAAATTGTGGTGGTGGCAAAATCTATATAAACATACATAAAAGGTATAACTTTAACCATTTTGAGTTGGCATTGATGACATTCCCAATGTTGTGCCTCCAGGACCACTATCTGTCTCCAAAGCTTTTCCTTCAACCCCAAACAGAAACTCTGTAAACACAAATATTGGGGCTGTTTTCAGCAGCTCTGTTTTAAGTTTTGTATTCAAGCAAAGTGTTAGGGGGAGGCTCCTCCTGCCAGTGCCGCTGGGAGAAGGGGGCTCCCCTGTGGGGGGTGGGCAGGTCATGAGGGCACCTCACCTCCCTTCCCTGATGGTGAAATGTCGTCAGCAAAAACTGGCTTCAGGGAAACTCCGGAAAGTACAGGGTTGGAATGTGGCTCTGCAGCCCGTTCTGAGGGAAAGGTCAGAGCAGGCAGCACATTTTGAGGTAAAATGAAAGAGGATTTGGACGATGGAGAGAATGAAAAGCTGGAAAGTGCAGGGCTCTCTGGGCCGGGAACCCCAAAGATCAGGGAAGAGCCCCGACCCCAGAGAAGGAGAACCAGCCAGCTGCACCCCAGCTTCTGCACAGGGACTTCAGCCAGACTGATGTTTGTAAGCACACAAGGCCTGGGAACCCAACCTGCAGGGTTTGAATGTAAATGAATGTGCATCAGGGATCCAGACAGGGTCCAGACCCCCACTTGCCAAAAAAAAAAGTGGGGGAGGGATTTTCCCAACCCTGTTCATCCCACCTGGAATGACTTTTCAAGTACAACTGTGACCCCACACATCAATCTTTACCAACCCAAAGTTGACCCATTCTTCAAACCTTTTCCCTAATTTAGGGACTTAGTCCTTGGCCACCCCTAGAAGGGACCGCTCCCTCTATCCCTCTGGGGCATTCGAGTTTGGAGCAGCTGGTATTTGGTGTGTCCCTTATCTTCGAGGGTAGACAGGCTGTCTGTGAGGGGTGACCTCACCACTGTCCCAGCCCAGCCCTCCCTGCACAGCTTGTTGTCAGGAGAGGCTGCTGCCACCGCAAACCAGGGTGGACGCTTGCGATGAGTTTTTGGAAAGTCCTTTGTTCTTTGTCCCCTGGGTTCTCTTATCTTGGACTGGGGCCCATTCCACTAAAAGCTGTTGTTTTAAGATAGGCAAGCTCCTGATAAGTCCTAGTTTCCTAAACTGCAAAAAAAAAAAAAAAAAAAAAATCAGATTTTTCAAAACTGAATTCAGATCTGGTAGAAAACCATCCTAGGAACCATGTCCATAGATTTGCTGTTTTTAGTTGAGTAGAGAGTGGTAGGGGTGGAAGCCAGGGGGAGGTCAGGGACCAGATGGGGGTTCAGGTGCTGCTGCTTGGATTCTCCTCTGGCAACTTTCCAAGGCAGGAACGGTTGACACTCTGGACTCGCCCTCCCAACACACACCTGGACGACCACCACACTCAAGGACACATTTCCAGTCAGCACACCCCAGCTTAGGAGCAATTCCTAAGGCTTTACTTATAACCCTGCTGTCTGCTACCCAAACAGCCTGGGGAAGTAGGACTAGCCCCCGAAGGATGCGCAGCGAAAACAGCGGGTTCTATGCTGTGTCTGCACTGTGTCACATCACTTAGGGCCCTGAGGCCACCTGACCCACGAAGTTCTGTGGCTCACGAATTTGCCAGATGAGGGCCGTTTCCTTTCCCGTCATGGATGACCCCATGCCCATCTCTATAAACTTGCTATTTTTGGAAGTATAACCAAGAATCAGTCAAGTGAGAAAAAATTAAGGAGATTTATTTTTGTTCAAACCAAGCAACTGATTTGAATAAGGCACATTCTTCAACATCCGTAAGACACAAAGGCAAAAGTGATCCCAATTAGAATGATGGGAAACGCCAAGAACTTTGACATCAATACTGGTAAAGCCCACTCATTTTTGTTAAATAGAAAAACAAAACAAAGTGCAGTTGTGTTTGAAAGTCAACGTGCTGCTTCTTTCTCTGATGATCTGATCAACCGGGAGCAGCTGTGGTAGCTGGGTGTTGATGAGGTTGAGGCAGGAGGGAAGGAGGGCTGCTTGCGCCCCGTATCCTGCCAGCCCTGCCCCACTGCGGTGTTCCTCAGCCCACTGCTCCCCAGTCCGCCATGTCCTTTGTAATTCAGGTAGGTACTCTTTGCGGAGAGCAAATTTCACTTATGAGCCCCCTTAAGGAAAAGGGGGAGAATATTTCCCAGTACAGAAACCAATCTCTGGATTTTTGCATGTCGATACAAGCTGAAATAGATGATGCAGGTAATCCTGGAAGGGAAGGCACTGAAGGCTAAATGATTTATCTTTATAGACTATTTGCAGATGAGGGGATACTGGTTGTGTTCTCGGGCCATTTGGGTAAGGCTAGTGCTCTTTCTTAAGTCTATAAATGCATTTTGAAAACCAGGGAGAGAAGCAACGCCGTAGTTCCGAGTTTTAGTCCAGTCTGTCTCAGTGAGGCAAATATAGACCACAACTTAACACCCAAACTATCAAATAGCAATAAGGCATATTTTAAAGTCCTCTGGGAAAACTGTTTTACACAGCTATCTTAATTTAGCTCTCTCTAGAATTGGTAACACCTCCTTTGCAAATGTATTATTATTCACAAGCATGTGACTCTTAAGGCTTGGTATTTGATTATCTCAGATGCCTTTAGAAAAACAATTTTTTGTATTTCCTTGGATTGTGATAAAGGGATTTGTAATCAATAATATTCAAAGTTTAAATATCAACAGTGATATGCAGTGTTGAAGGTATTTTAATTCTGAAAAAAAAAAAGAAAAGAAAACCACTATGGCTTTCCAACAAATTTTAAAATGAAATATATTATGCTCAGATTGGCAAACAAAATAGTAAAATAAAAACTGTATCAACTACATATTCAACTTGAAAAAGATTTAAAAGCTGTTTTTAATTTTTTTAATTATTTTTAGAGAGAGGGGAAAGGAGGGAGGCAGAGGGGGAGAGAAGCATCAGTGTATGGTTGTCTTTCACCTGCCTCTAGCTACAGACCTGGCTGGAGGCCTGGCTTGCAACCTGGTTATGTGCCCTGGCTGGGAATTGAACCAGTGACCTTTGGGTCTGCAGGCCAGCACCTATTCACTGAGCCACCAGCCAGGGCTAACAACTGCTTTTATAAAATAATATATTGAGCACTTTCCAAATATGTACTGGTTTATTTTTATAATTGTTTTATTTTTAAATGATAAAGTTTTCATGTTGCTATTTGAAATAAGCTACATAAAATTATTCCTATTGGGGGACAGAGGGGAGCAAAAAAGGGATGGATGTAATACAACAACAATAAAATTAAAAAAAAAAATTATTCCTATTAACTTGGTCAGATATAATAATTACATTTTCTATTTAACATTAGTTTCTGAACTACTAGACACCTGTATATGCTGCATAAAATTTTTGGTCAGAGATATGCCAGTATAGTCCTGGCGAAGCTAATGTTCCTGATGATCACTTTCACATGCTCTGTTTGTTACTTTTTAATGGCATTGCTCATGATGCCACCTGCCTTTCACAGATAAAAGTAAAATGCAGGCAATTAAAAACGGTAGAAGGGTCAAAGCCACCTCCACAGCTACCGCTGCTTGGTGGGGTCCTCGGTGGGTGGAGCCTTACCACCGGACGCTGGGAGGCTTTCAGATGAGACTCATTTAAATGATTTCATTGACTTAAAAAGTAGAAAAAGTGTCATCGCTACCTCTACCATCCCTTAGAAACTAACTGGGCAACCTAAAACTTATTCCACAGGGGAAACAAGTCAAGTCCAGAGACAGTTTCTGATTTCACCAGTTGCTTTAGGATGCTGGTGTCAACCTAAAAGTGTTTATGTTGCTATATGATGTCATGAGTTGTGCAATACTAATTAAATGGTGGTGTTTGGGTATCATGTGTGGGGTCATATGCCCCCAAGTCCTTGTTCTAAGTCGGATATAATGAAGTATCTATTATAGGAATGAAAGGTGAACTACTAGGCACACAAAAGAAAATCTGGAAACTTGAAAAATGTAAAAAGGAGAGACAATCAAGTAGAAATTAACCTAAGAGTCTAGCAGATAATAAATTTTATGTGTTCATTTTAAAAATATAAAGTTTTATGCTTTAAAATTTTTTTTGTTAATAAGAAGACCCAGAACTAATATGCTTCTTTTTGAAAAGATTTCTGAAGCGGTGGGCAGAAAACTGACAACAGTTTTCAGATGATTGCACTTATTTATGGAAGGAAAGGTGTTTTTTAACAAAGGCTGAACAGGCAAACAGGAGGTTTTGAAATTTCCTTTTCTAAATTATATCAAAAGGAAATAATGAAAAACCATATTCCACTGAATGAAGAAACAGGAGTCTGTTTCCACTGTAAGCCGAGTCACTCACGTTAGACACGCACAGGTCACAGTGGTTCTTCCTAGATCCAAGGTAGCCCAGGCCAGCTGGCCCACAGAGCAGTTCTGCAAGGCACCATCGGTGAGTGTGGTGTAATGCTAGCATGTAAGGTCTAGAAATCTAGGGAAAAAATTCCCAGTATGGTATAAAGATCTTTCTTCAATTTCCTCTGAGTGTATACTGGATTGATATTCTATTCACAATACTTTAATTTTTTATTCAGGTAGGTCTTTCCTCAAGTTGGTTGGAAGATTCCTTCATAAAATCCCAAATGTAAATAGCTCCTTTAGAGTATGCCTCTACCTTGGTTAGAATAGATTTATCTGTTTTTCCTGTGACAGATTTTTCAAATAGGTTCTTCAATAAAGATAACTGTATCTTCTTCCCGTTTCCCCAACTCCCACCATACTTGAGTCATGTGACTTCTCTGCTCTCATAGCAGAGAGGTTAACACCCGGCTGAAACAGCCTGGGAACATGGGGGTAGTTCCTAGGACAGCCATGTAAAGGGACAAACCCTTCACTAGGTCAAGACCACTTACTAGGGTTCTGCTTTCAGAGCTGAAATTCAAACACACAAAACAATGTATTGTCTTCATAAATACTGTCTCAGTCTTTCTAACAGCCACAGAACATGGTCCAACAATTCATATTGACCATTAGGACCTCTTAAAAATGACCTAATGTAAAAATTCGGGGGGAAACATTCGGACATTTGTAATAGAACAATAAAAAAAGAATTAAAAAAAAATGATCTACCATTTTTGCTTCCTCTAAGTCTGTATCTCTTGCATTTCTCTCATTATTAACCTAATGGTACTTCTAATGAGCAGATAAAGAAATGAGGTGTGTATATAATGTTCTGTCAGTGCTTAATAAGTAAACAGTTTGGTAATGTCAAATAAAATCTATATAAAATATATAGATATATATATTGAATAATTAATATATATAATTATATATATATTAATTTATATAGATATAATTTATATAATTGAATATATCAAATCTATTCAATTAGTTCTTAAAATTGCTTCTTCTTAAAGGACACTCATTCTCATCCTCGACAATTCTAAAATTCCATTCAGGGGAGAGAGAAGTGACAATTAACAGAGATTAACAAAACCTTCAGGAACATGCTAGTAAATACTACTTTAAACATTCTGCTGTTCATCTATGGGCCTTTAACTTTCATGAGAAGTGTGCCTGTACAACAAACCTATATATTGTCCTCTTCCTACTCATGGATTTTAATATTCATTTTCCTACTCATTTCCTGTCTTCTAAGATGGTCTCTCATTGAATGAATGGTGTTCAATCTGTATTATCAGTGGAATTCTCTGTGCCAACGGAATCTTATGAAGACTATGAAACAGCCAAAGCAGAACTGCTCTCAGACAAAGAGGGGTTGGGGGTGGGGGAGACATGGAAGACACAGCGTGAAAATCTCTGCTCTAAATAATTCAAATGAGCTGAAGTGAAGGTACAGTGAATTAGAATTTCTTCATTCCCATGATTATAGACAATTTCCCCATTGTTTTCAATTAAAAAAATTTTTTTTTTGACTACCGCTGCTTTTATCTCAGCTCATCTACTGAAAAAAAGGCACAGCGCCTTCCCATAAAGTATTCAGGTATTAGAATACAAATTTCCTTTTCTCAGACTACTCAAAGGTGCAAATTACCATAAAATGTAATCCCACAGCTAGGCTGTTAAAATATGTCACATATGATACAGCTTCTGTAGTTACTCTGAGAAGATTCTTTTCCCGTGCAATAATATTTCTGCTATATTTGTAGATTAAAAAAACCAAATCCCCAGTTATATATGCTATTCTATATTTCAGACCCAATTTGCTTGAAAGGCAAGGAAACAAAGGGCAGCTTTCAGCTATGTCAGGCTTAGATGAAAAACAAAATTTTATGAGAAGCAAAAAAGAAAAGATTTATTTTCCTCCAGGAAGCTCCCTTGTGCTTTGCAGGCCATTTCCCCGCATTCCACCACCTCCTCCTGGGGATAGAGAGGGCTTTTCAGCCGACGGGAAACCCGCAGCCTGTGCCACCAAGGGGGCTTCGCCTAGAGCCAGCAGCCCCGCTTCTCGATGTCCTTCACCGGCTGCACGGGCAGCACCAGGTGGGAAATGCGGCTCCACAGCCCACTCAGCTTGTCAGCGTCCATGTGCTTGAAGGAGCGGGGGAGTTTTGAGTTGGTAAACCGGGCCCAGAGGAAATCTCTCACTTTTTCTTCGGTTTCCTTTGGGCTGATTTTGGCTTCCAAGGTCTTCTCCTCCAGCAGAATGGTCAGGACCAGGGCCACGTCCTTGAAGGCGGCGTTCTCGTGGTCGCAGTACTTGTAGAAGATCAGGGTGGAGCTGGCGGGCAGGGACTCAAAGTGGTGCACCACGGCGGCCTTCTGGCCGTTCTCGAATCCAGAATTCAGCTCCATGTCGACCCAGAGCTTGACCGTGTCGCTATCCTGCAGGGTGCGCCCAGCCCCGTTGATCTGAATGGCAGGAACTTTCTGGGGGGCGGTGTAGGCGTCAGCGACACGGCGGCTGAGGCACTTCAGGGTCTCTCTTCCTTCCTGGGCCGCTGCGAAGATCAGGGTGGCTGGCTCGGTGGGCTTGGAAGTGTTGAGGTGCTTCAGGAGGAACTTCCGTCCCCGCTGCCACAGGAAGGGGCTCTGGCCCGGGAAGGCTTCCTTCAACAGGTTGAACTGAGCCAGGAAGGCCTGAATCGCCCGCTTGGGGGGCACTTCCTGGCCGGGAGAGAAATAGCTCTGAACGGAGGTCAGAACAAGGGTCACAACCACCAGGAAGACAAGAGCCATGGAGCCTGTCAGAGAAGGAAAACGTTAAGACGACTGAGCCAGCCAGACGTCAGGCCTGCGGCAGACTGGAACAAGCTGCAGGCTGTCAGATGTCACTGCCTGTGCTAAGTTTCTTCTGCCGAGATCCTCTCAACGTTCTCCTCTTAAAATCTACCAGATGTAGCTTTAATTCTGTGAAGATCCAATAGCTCTGCTAAAAGGTTAAAGCTAAGTTTATGTATTTGTTCTTATGTAGCAACACATATATTACAACACAATATCAAGATGTGACTTAGAAACGAACAAATAGGGACCTTCTCAAAGTAGCTTCACCGCCTATAACAGGCCGTCTTTTGGTAACTGGCCAAAATGAAAAAAAATGCCACTTGAGTGGTTAACACTCACTGAAAAGGCAGGTTAAGTTCTGGTTTACCAAACACCTGTCTCCCTGTGGGACATTCCCACGTGGTTAAAGATGGCGAACTATCCGCCAGGAAGGGCCCCTAAAGGACAAGCCCCTGAAACTGTTGCTCTACCTTACTGTTACCTACTACCTAACATTTTTTTAAAAACATGATTAAGTTGTTTACGCCTGCAAGCTTTCTAGTATTTCGTCTGAGGATGTCTGATGGGAATCAGCACTGTGCCAAAAAGCACAGTTGCTTTGGGTTCTCACCGTAGCTCAAAAGGTCATTTTTGTCGATATTTCCAAGAACCTCCCGAATGGTCCCGCGGCGGTTTCTCTGCGACACGCGAGGGCCTCGTTGATTCCTTGCAGCTTCTGGGGGGAGAAAGAACATGCTTTTTGAGAAGGTACATGAATGAGTCTGCGTATACCTTTACACCTCTTACCAACCAAAGAATTATTTGACTGAGAGGACTTCTATACTTTGCAAAATTTTCTTTTCTACAAGGCTAACATTTTCCCTGTTTTTTTCCTTAGGGTTCACTATTATTTCTATTCTTCTCAGGAGAATAAAATGCAGCGCTCAGAAATTCACTTACAGATACTGTTACTAGAGTCACCATTCCTCACTGGCCCTTACATGAGGGACAAAGCAGCACGTGTCTTAATATTGCAGCCAAACCTATCTATGTAAGTCAACCAAAAACATACAAAATCATGAAGTGATTTAAGCACTGTCAGCTGCACACAACACTCTTCACCACAGAATGGTGAGGCTCACAGGGCTCCTCAGGGCCTTCGGGCACACAAGTAACAGGGCACGGAGTTCCGAGCTGTGGAGATTACTGTACAGCTGTGAAATAGCTTACAAAAGCAAGTCTGAAACCCCCCCCCTCTTTTTTTGTTGTTGTTGTATTACAGTTGTTTCATTTTTCTCCCATTGCTCTCCTCTGCCCCACCCTCCCTGTCCCCTCTTCCTCATTGTCCACATCCATGGGTCTTTCGCATGAGATCTTCAGCTAAACCCTCCCCCTACGTTCCTCCCTCTCCCCTGCCCCCCACCCCTCGTCACCATCACGAGGTCGGAAACTCTTAGTGAAGGAGAGAGACACAGCAGGGACGGCATGGTCACGAACTCTATCAACTATGTAAGATGTGTTGCGGGGTGAGACACCAAGCTTAAGGTGTCAGGGGAAAAGGAGCGCAGGATTTTGTAGCCCTCCGAGGTATTTCCCTCTAGAGTGCAGAGGTGCGCCTCTCCCAGCCCGGTCGCTCACACAGCAGTGAACACTCAGTGTTGCCCATAATCCCTCCTGGAAAATCAGTTCAAATCTCACACTGTGTGAAGGGAAAAAGAATCATCTTCACTTGCAAAGGATAGTTCCTTTGGTGATCTCTCTCACACACACAAAATCGATTCTAAAATATCCTATCACAGAATTTAAGGACTGAAAGGATCTTTAATGATTACTCATTCAAGCTCCAACCTTACCTATTTTGGTAAAGATCCAAGGATGTTAAGAATCCGAGGACATAAGGTCACTTAAAGAAATGTGGCTGGACAAGGTTTCTTATCTCCTAAATCAGCTCATTCCATTACCCTAAGTTGCTTCCCACAAATTAACTGCATTTTAAAACAGTATTTTCTTCCTCTGCTCAGTGAACCTGTGTAGATCAAATTCTGATGGCAGATAATGGTTCATATAATTCCCATTTATTTCTTCAGTTAACAAATATTCATAAAGTTGCTTCTCTGTGCTAAGGTGCCACGAAACCCAATAAGTGAGAGACCTAGTCCCTGCCTTCACTGAAGTTACAGGCTATTCTAACGATTAAGGAAGGAAACCTGTATTTGAGATCAGTCACGGATTTATAGTGAAACATGAATTTCTAGCCCTCAGGTCCCTAGGGAACAGTGTCTTACAGTTCATGTTCCTTTGCATTGACAAATAGGCATTTCAGACCGAGCTCTTCAGAGTACTTATAAAATACAAATTCGTACATTCAGTCACAGAAGGTGGAAGAGACCACCTGGATGGCATTTTGTCTAGCTTCTTCATTCCACAAAGAGGAAGCTCAGGTAACTATTATCTTCATAAAGGAAGATGTGAGGCATGTTCTTAATATACAAGCACGAGTGGGTAGGGGTCAGGTATAGAGAAATTAACTGATATGTTCAAAGTCCCATAAAACTGAAATGACTTCATTAAATGCACTTTCACCATAGATGCTGGTTTTTAAATTTCCTATCTCTTGATTTTTGTAGCATTTGGTCTCCCAAAACATAAGATTTTTTTTTTTTTTTTCAATGTGTGGTAGCCTTTTGACCTGCCTCCAGCTACGGACCTGGCTGGAGACCTGGCTTGCAACCTGGTTATGTGCCCTGGCTGGGAATCGAACCAGCGACCTTTGGGTTCGCAAGGCAGGGTGTCCCACTAGCCAGGGCAGATTTTAAAAATGCTAAGTGAAACGTGCCCATGAGAAATAAAGAAAAAGCCAGAGGTAATTGTTTTAAGTCATGCCTTTTTTTTCCTCTCATTATACTACATTAACACAGTAAACAAATAAAACCATTGTTTAAAAAAAGCAGTCTTTTTTTTTAAAGCAGTTTTTAACACAGCAAAATGAGCTAGTTTCGGAGATAAGAAACCTTATTCTAATCTCAACTCAGTCATATCTCTTTATGGGATCTTGAGTGAGCCCCAAGGAAAAAGAAGTTCTTAACTGACTAATGCTGTATTCTCCGTGACAGAATAATAGGAAACAGGACAGAAGTCCGTGGGGTCTCTTACCTAGGTCCACCAGTCGCCGCCTCAGTGCGCGCCGGCTCTCCATCCTGGCAGTAGAACCGAGATTCTGGTCACCTGGAGAGTCTAGGGCAGTTGGCTCCTCGGAGGCTGCAGGTCTGCTACTTATTTCTTCAGGGAGGTCCAAGGAGTGGCTCCCTATTGGTGCATGTGGGCTTCCTGCCTCATCATCTGAATGGCGATTGGATTCTAGGTGCAAGGATCCTTCACCCAGACTTTCTGAAGAGAGCTGAGGTTCTTGTTCATCCTCCTGAAAACTCTGATTGGTCTCTTGTTCGGTTTTATCCTGTGGGTATGTCCCACAATTTTTTTCATCAGAACTTTCTGACGGATCATCCGACTCTGTACTTCCTGGACCTATTGTTTCCACCTCTTGGTGCTCTTCGCTGGGGACAGAGGCAGGATCCAGGGGCTGAGTTTCTTCAGTGGCACTTGCTGTGACTGTGGTCCTCTGTGCCGGAGAATTTATAGATGGGTCATTTTCCAAATCCTTTGGAGAGTCTATGGAGATATAAATTTATCATTTTTATTGAAAAAATGTTCCCCTTTTTAAAAATCTTAACAAGGTCCCTAAATAATAATAATTTATATAGATTTTTATGGTTTACAGGACATTCTTCCTAAACATTATTTCTCTTGACATCCACTAAACTAAAGGAGATTAAGAGAATTAAATTTATTACATTAATGAACAAATAATGTTAATGTAAAACTATTTTGAATGACAGAACCAACATTTGATTGCATTAAAACATCCTCTTCCCTAAAGAAATAATGGGTCTAAAGCCCTGGCTGGTGGCTCAATGGATAGGCACCCGCCTGCGAACCCAAAGGTTGCTGGTTCGATTCCCAGTCAGGGCACATAACCAGGTTGCAAGCCAGGTTTCCAACCGGCTCTGTAGCTGGAGGCAGGTGAAAGGCAACCATACATGGATGTTTCTCTTCCTCTCTGTCTCCCTTCCTTCCCTTCTCTCTGAAAAGAATAATTAAAACATCTTAAAAATATAATAATGGGTCTAGGCAATTATCATCAATAGCAACTAAAACCATTATGCGAAAAGCTGGTGAGGAGTTTTATCATGTGTGACCAGAATGACAACTGCTGACCCAGCTAATCAATGTAATAGTACCACCGATCTCCCAATTCAGTGCAACACAAAGTACACAGTGCCCCCTAGGACATCCTCCTGCACAGTATCGGGATGCGAATCAGCGTGCTAGAGCTAACAATCAGGTTCCAAGAAATACGAGTTTAGAGGAATGTCTTAAATTATGCCTCAGGAATACAATCAGCAAAACTCAGAATGTGGGAAATTCCAAGGAACAAAAAAGACTGCAAGAAATAAAAAGTAAAAATAAAAATAAATGGCAAGAAAAGATACAAAAGAAGGGGTGACCTATTGATTAAGAGAGACATCAGAAGACACTTCAACCACATGCAATGTGTAGACCACACTGTTTAGATCCAGTGTCAAAAAAATCAATTGTTAAAGAAGTATTTATAAGATGATCAGAAAAACCCAAATGCCAGCTATTAATGATACCAGCTATTAATGATACTAAGTTTTTGTCCATCTTAACAATAAAGGTATTGTGATATTTTTTTAAAAAAAGAACCCTTATCTTTTAGAGATAAGTATTCACCTTTTCATGGCTAAAATTATAGGGCTAGAATTTGCTCCAATTAAATAATACTGGGAAAAGGAGAGAAGTAAGAGAGTATAGATGGAACATTATTAGCCATACACGCACGGCAGCAAAGCTATTTGATGACTACAGGGAGTTCATTTCATCCCTCTACTTTTATTTGCTTGAAATTCTCTATAATAAAACTTAAAACAATAAGCAATTTAAAAGATACATCAATCAAATGCAGTATGTGACCCTAGTGTAAAGAAAAAAAAAAAACTGTGATTGAGACAGTTGGGCAGATGTGAATCGCTCACTGGATGTGTGACGAGATTAAGGAGTAACTATTATTTTTCTGGGTGTGATAATGCTGTTTTTCTTATTTTCTTAAAATTATTTTTAAGAGAACATTATTCACAAAGAATATAATGTAAGGTCTTGGATTCACATTTAAATAATCATACTTATAATTAAGTTCTGGTATTATGGTAAAATTCAGTAAATGTGACAGAAGAATAACCGTAACAAATTAATGAATCAACTTTTCTTTTTTAATGAATTTGTCATCATTAAACTTCTTTTTCACTTCCAATCTTCAGATTTCAGTCAGTCACCAGAGATTTCCTCCCAGCAGGGCCCTAGTTCCCTACAGTACCAACCTCAGTACTGACCAAACTTGTCTTACCCTTGGGCGGATCCCCAAGTCCTTGGTCCGCCATGTTTGTCTTCTATCTCTTCAGACTTTGGGATACTTTCTGTTAGTGCCTGGTTTCCCTTGTGAAGATGCCTTGTCTTCTTCTTGTCACAACTCCCAACAGAGTCATGCTTCCCGTGGACCCAGGAAACAAGGCAAGTACACAGCCACTATGATAAAATGAAAAAACAATTAGATGACATTTTTATTCATGTATGGGAGAAATGCCAGTTCCGGTTTTCCTTATTAAATCTGTTTAGTTTGAGTAGTGTTTCCTGTCTAGAACCTTTTCTAGTGAAGAAAAAATGTTTTCTGCCTTAAGGATTGCATCCCATATTCTAGCCTACAAATAGAAAAAAAGCTTCAGATTATTAACTTTGATGCCATAGTCTCCTCATACATTCCAGTGTGGCTGACAGGCCAGAATATTGAAGAGCACATCTATGAAACTGAAATAAAAAGTCACCCTAAGAGCAGAAATTCAAGACACTGCCGAGTTACTCACTGCAGAGGTCCTTTGTGTCTTCCATTTCTGTCCCATATAAACTCCTCAGACTTGGCTCATCAGGAACACCTCCTTAAAAGTAACACCTGCAAACTAACGTAACTGCCTTGGCATTTGGAGAAGAAAATACACGTTTGGAAATCCGCTACTGACTTCTTAGTGGAGTTCTTTTGTAAAACACAGAGAAGCACCTCTTCATGCAATGCCTTTTTAGGCAGTACTCAGAGAAAACTGATATATAAATTATGAGCTACTATACAAAAGGCAATTTATAATTGGTAAAAACAATTATACCATTTAAAATTAAAATCTTTTTGTCAAAAGAAATACTATCTGAAGCTACTTAACCTTTATAATCTGTAAAAATGATTTAAGATTGCTATGAGGATTAAATATAAAAATATACGTGATCCTCAAAAAAATTAAGAACTGCCATATGATCCAGCTATTCCACTTCTGAATATTTGCCCAAAGAATATGAAAACACTAATTTGAAAAGATACCGGCATCCTTATGCTCATTGCAGCGCTGTTTACAATAGCCAAGTTATGGAAGCAATCTATGTGTCCACCAATGGATGAACGATAAAACTGTGGTACATATACAATGGAATACTACCCAGCCATAAAAAAGAATGAAATCCTGCCATTTGCAACAACATGGGTGGACCTAAGTAAAATAAGTCAGTTGGAGAGACAAATACCGTATGATTTGACTCACATGTGAAATTTAAAAACAAATGAACAAACAAATCTACAATAATAGCAGAGAATAGATCGGTGGTTAACAGAGGAAAATGAGGACAACTATATGGTGAAGGATAGTAGCAAGACTTAGTGATGATCACTCTGTAGCATATACAGATGTCCAATTAAAATCCTGTACACCTGGAGCTTATGTGATGTTATGTACCAAATTTAACTCAGTAAAGAAGCAGAAATAAATATATGTGCAAGAGCTTTGTAAAGTGTTACATTTTGACAGGCAAGTTTGCGTCTTTTTCACAGCCCAATCTTGTAAAATTTAACCTTAAAAACTTAAACTTTGATGCCAAATGCCTAGCACAGTACCTAGTATAGAGTAAGAACTCTGTGTTTTCATTGAAAATAATATGAATGAATGAGTAAATGAAGAGCAGTGCCAATTGTAAACGGGAAGGGAAGCAAGGAGTTGGGGCAGGCCTCTTTCTGCGAGTGTAGACCTACGGACCACGTGATAAAAACCCGATCAGTGGTTCCTGGGGGAAGAACTGACTAGAAAAGGGCATGACAAAACATTCTGAAGTCAAGAAAGTGTTTCATGGTTTTGTTGAAGTGGTGGTTACAGTTGTCATCACATTTAAAATCTGTACATTTTATTGCATGTAGGATGTCCTCAATAAACTTGATTATAACAGAATGCTCTCAAAATGTATTACTTGGTAACAAAATGTATTACCGGGTTGCAGCCAACAAACAACCTGCAAAGGAACGGGCCACAAGTATTCCTATGACCTCACAAATGCTCGATACACACACACCCTTCTCTTCTCAAGGCCCAGACCACCCCTGCAGCCCCCAGCATTCAGGCTCTTTGTAATGGACCAGGCTCACGGGGTCATGGCTGAAGCAGTATTCCCCCAAGGCTGCAAGTTAGAAATGGCACACATGGAGCTTCTGGACACATCCTCAAAGTCACATGCTGGGGTCTCTGGGAGACCTGGAGGCCACAGGTCAATCATTTGAACATGTCCGTCCATAGCAGTAAGTTCACCCACTCAGAACCTCTGGGCTATGGAATGGAAGCAAGGCTGAGCCTGTACTGATGGAAATGAGGGTGCTGGAGACTGCTTGCAGCAGCAGAACCATTCTGCAATTATATCCCAAAAAGATACCTTGGAAGGGATCTTTCACAAAAATGATGAAGACCCTGTGTGTGTCTCATGGCAGGAAAACATTCATGTTTAGGGAAATCCTTTCGAGGTCAACAGTGAAATGCTGGTTCTCAGTGGAGGTGATGGTGACTATCTTTCCACTTAATAAAACTTAGGCTCCACTTCCCTGTGACTCTGAACTCCTGTCCGTTTGCTTTACTGTCTCTGGGAAGGCCTGAGACAGGTTAGAGCAGTAAGGTTTTGATTCTCCCTCCATTCATGGAGAATGAACCGGACTGTGGAGTGAGGAATGCCTTCCTTAATTTCGATATCCTGGAACTTCCCTAAAGAGCTACGCAAATTTGCTCTTCAGGGAAGACAAGGCTACTCTTCATGCTCTAACTCCTTGTACCGATGGCGACGCTGTGACAGCCTGGTAGATGTTCACTGTCTGGCACAGTGGGTGGCCTTTGCACTTCAGGAACTCAAGCAAGTTTGGCAGGTTCCAACAGACATGCTGTAAGGGTAATTCTACGAGTTGATGCACACTACATACCTATATATATATATATATGTTATGAACAAGAAACATTTGAAAGTATACAAGTCTTTTTATTGCTCTGTACAGTGTATGTATGTCTATAAAATCAAACACATGAATAGAAAGGCTAGCCATTAACTTCCATTTAGTGCTTCCTTCAAGAATGGGACTCAACAGCATCTGTAAAGTATCTTCTGAAAGAAAGAACAGAGATAAATGTGGCAAAATGTTTGTGGGACTTGGGTACATAGGTGAAGGTTATTTTCTGCACTTTTCTGTATGTTGGATGTAGTTAATACTTTTTAATGAGTAATAAAATAAAATATATTGGCTTCTGTGGAAAAAGAATCAGGAGAAAAGGCCCACAATGGTAACTGAGCCCAAACACCATGGATCACCATCCAACCACTGTCCCCCATACACTTTGTGCACTTAGGAGGACAGCACAAGCTTCTGGGAAGCAGTAGGACCTCACCCAACCTTTGCTCCATCCTGGCTGTGGGGACCAGGCAGCAGGAAGGGAGGGATGGAGACTGGAGGAGACCTACAGAAGAGGGAAGAGGCAGGTATCAGGAGGCACCAGTATCCCCCAACATTGAGAGGCAAATGTGTCTTTTAAAAAGCAGAGGGAAATTGGAAGTTTAGCATCTGCGACAGATGTAAGAGACTCAGTCCCCCCAGGATGGCAGGTTAGAGGCAAATGCCACCACACAAATGTGTGGCAGTCAGGGCTCAGTAAGCATGTATCTTTTCTTCTAGTTTTAAAAGCTTGTTCTAATGAACGATGCCATTCTGGGCTCTAGAGAGAAAAAGCAGCAGATAGCTTGGTCCTCAAACAATGTACAACCCTGCTTTGGAAACAAGTACCATAAAACATACGCGACAGTAACTGTGAACATTTACTGAGTGCCTTCTTTGGGCCAGCAGCCTTCAGAGCACTGTATGTATTAACTCGTTGAATCTTCCCAACAATTTTAGGATGTATGGACTGGGATTATCCCTTCTTTTTCCAGATGAAGTGGATACAGAGGGTAACTCCCCCAACGCCATTCAACAGCGAGAATTCGAAGACGAACCCAGGTTTTCGGTGGTCAGCAGTCCACGGAGAGCCCAGGGTGCAGCGGAAACTGAAGAGCCTGAAGGGGGATGACTCATCTCACTTTACAGGTATCTGTAACATGCTGGTGGTCACGTATTCTTTAAATGCCATAGGGCTTTTCCTTGTGCCTGGGCTTCTTCCTCCTACATCTTACAGGTAAGTCTTCACGTAGCCACCCGGAGCTACCCGCAGCCCAGGACAGTGTGCTCTTGAGAACATTTTCTTCCCTGTCCGCCCAGACATGTTTCCATTAACCCTCCGTTCCCAGGTCTGCAGTCAAATATCAGGCAGTAGTCATAAAAGTCATTTGGTAAAGGGCTCCTGTTATGTGTAATATTGTCTGCTCCTCCGCAGTATGGAAGGAGAGACCGATGTGGCTCACATAATCCAAAATAGGGGAGAACCCTCCATCCAGATCATCTGTCATGAAAATTAATTCTAGGAGCATTCTACTAGTTTAAAATTCATTATTCATGAACTCTTGAGTAGTCTAGAGTAATCTACAGTATTTTAAGCCAAGTGTGGTCATACTGAAATGACCCAAGCTGAAAAGCTACGAAACTTACTAAGTTTTTTCTCTTGCTCCATTTTATAAACTCTCCCATGTTATTTCTGGGAACGAACCATGTAGTGGGTATGTGACCATCATGTCTGAGGGCAGAGTACCCTTCTTAAGTAACAATAAAACGAGCATTTTCGATTCTTTTCTGTTGTGCACCTACGCACATGGCTTGTAATAATAATACCACAAAGAACCGTCTGTGGGGAGGGCTGCAACACTGTGGTCCTCTTAATTGGAGAATAAAATGTGACTGAGTTGTCGTAACCTGAAATATCAAGTGGCCTTGAGTCTGATGGGAAATCTGTGTCCCTGACAAGGTACGCTAACAGTCACTTCCCTTGCAGCTTTGTGAGTACTCAATTCCCATCCTTTGAAGCCAGGTAACTAAACACCATGGATGTGCTGCTGCTGTACCTCTCCAATGGGGTCCATGGAGCCCTTGCATGGGTCTCCTAAGGCACCATTTACAAAATGCAGATTCCCAGGCCCTGTGCACAACCTAAGGAATCAACATTTCCGTAAGACCAAGAAATTCCCCATTTTTGAAAAGCTCATCCAGGTACCGATTTAAAAATCAAGGGTATAAATCTATTTAACTTATCTTCATTACTGAAGGAGAGATTGATTAAAATCAAAGGGCTTTTGGTCTATTTTGCTGATAATTAGAATTCTGTACATATATAGTGTTTCTCAGTACATATCTGAAATGATTTAGGAGACAATAATCTTGATCCTCACGCCATCCTCAAAAGCGATACCTCCAAGTAAACGTTCACTTTTGGGAGCAAGCTTCAAGATAGTGAAGGAGTTCTTAAACGATTTAGTAATAAACTAGTCTTCACCCAGTTTTGCAGTCCACACAGTTTATTCAGCAAATAACAGGCGAGAACTTCCACCAAGATAGACATAAGGCAGATACAGGGTAGCTCTCTGGGGTACACACTTTATACAGTCTAGAAAATAACCTCAGCTTTCGTAACAGGCGGCAGACAGGATTTGTTACATAAAAACAGCTACTCACCCCTCACCTCTTCCTCCCTAAAGGAGCCTTCATTTAATCAGGGGAGACAATGTGCCCTACCCAGGCACTGCCAGCCCCATTCCCCTTTGCCTGGATGCCCAGGCATCCTTGTGAATCAGCACCTTCTAATGAGATGTAGGAAAAATTGGTGAGGGACTTTGGAGAAAGATTTTCTTAACCAAGTAAGACAGTCTTAAAAGGAGAAAGCTTTTTGCCTCCCTACTTCCAGTCTTTGGGACTTTGCTCCAAGCCTCAACAAGCCACATGGTAATCATGATGGAGATACCATCAGGACAAAAGCCAATGGGCCAAGGATCCCAGAAGGGGAAGCAGAAAAGAACTGGGACCTTGAGCCCAATGCTGAGTTGCTATACAAGTACTGGGCTATCTAGTATCTTAAATGAAATTTTAAACTTGTTCAGTGGCTTCTGAGATGTTTTCAACAGTCTTTTCTAAGGCTCTTAACCTGAGCTCTGGTTCTATAGTTCTCACGAACATGTGAAGGCCAGAATGTGGCTCATGTCCAGTGAGACCTTCTTAGCTTTAAGAAAGATGCTTCCCTTAGACTGCTCATAAGGTATATGGACTCAAGCTGGATAACTCCTTTTATTACCTGTCTCATACTGGTACTTTTCTTTAATTTCCTGGGTGGGACATTCTAAGTTAAGTCCCCACAAAGACAGGACAGTCTTTGTTCATATAGAGCCAAGGAAGTGTAGCCAGTGGCATTTCCTGCACGGTCTTGATTTTCCTACGTAGGTATTGCCTGCTAGAATGTGACTTCTCTGAGGGACCAGTTACTGATGGTGTCAAAGCCACCACACTGAGGCCAAATAGAGTCAATGAATAAATGATTATATATGAATAAATTATATATATATATATAAAATCAATGATAACATGAGATGGGGTTTAGAGTAACGTAGTGTCTTATCAAACTGTCTAGTTCTTGTATCAAAATAATCTAAACTCCAGCTACAATGAAAATGCTCTGCCGCCGAAGTTACCACTAGAAATATCATTCTGGTGTACATGACGCAGGGCGTCTCCTCCAGCACTACCTTGTGGTATGTGATCCTAAGGCTGCAGAGCTTTTTAGGAGGGGTGAGCTAATTCCAAAACGCTGGGAACATGAAATAATCTGCTTCCAGGTGAACAGTTTGGCTGCAACACTGATTAAATTCACACTGTACAAAATAGGTGAAGACCATGGTAACAGAGCCAACAATTTCAACAGTTCCCCAAAGGAAGGAGGGTCTTATCAGATACAAAAGGAATCATTTTTCCATCTTCCTTGGGTTACTAGTACAAAGCCCTCTAGACTTGCCATGATTTTGACTGTTAAGAACTTACTTGCCCTGGCCAAGTTTCTTGTTTAGGGTTGTGTCTGTTCTGGCCAAGATTAACTGTAACGCAGGGTTAAAACCAGCAAGTCTCGAGTCATGTATCCTTTTTCTAACCAGCGGAGGACCCAGGAGAAATGGGTGGCAAGCTTTCTCAAAGGTCCACCTGGTAAGATTCTGGGGAGCCCACTCGAGTGGGAAAGACCAGGGCAGAACAAGGCTTCTGTTAGCGGGATTGTCAGGGTAACACTCGGGGCAATAATCAGCCCTATTAATACGATCCAAGAACACCTGGTAACACTCATTTTCAATAAGTTCGGTTTGGTACAACCAATGGCCTAGCTCTAAACTAGGGAACCACTGTTGCCCGCAGTCGGGACAGTGGGAATTATCGGGAAACATCTGGTCCTCCAGCGCCGCAACAGAAAGTAACACACCACCAAGAGAAAACAATGACAAAGACACCCAAATAACCAGTGCTAGCACGGGGCGGTTCAGCAATCTCTCAGTTCGACCAGGGCGACTTGGAGAGAGTTAAGTTTGGCCTGCACCTCCGTGCAATTCTTCAAGACTTCGTTGTCTATTTTTCACTCAATTGCCACTCAGGATCTCAACTCAGCGACTGATCCGGTCTGTAACGATTATCAGTCACTTGCGAGGAGCACAGATCTCAGAACAGCTCCCTCTGATCCAAGCTAAATGAACGATTTGTTCTCGTGCGTTAATCAGCGGACGAGCTTACGCAGAGGCACGTGGCTTTACTGGGCTCTGCTGGTCAGCCGTCTGCCCGCTCGGTCAGACAGAGGCGCTGACGGGCCCAGTGGCGCTTTGTGGGTGCTGGCACTCCTGTCGCTGTGGTACACGTACCCAAGTCTTAAGGTCTTGGCACTGTACAGCGATGTAGGGGGGTCAGGAAAACCTGGGAGAGTCCTCTTGAGGGTGGATCCAGTGAAGTCTTTCTCGGGAGGACCTTAATCAGGACCCCGTCAGAGAAGCAGCTGACGCTGAGTTGGTTGGAGGGTCTGGGAATGCTTCACACACCTGTAAATGATAACACTTCAGACAACTCATAATGGGCTTTGAGTTGCTCATCATATTATTACAAACATGCATTTGGAAATCATTTGGGTTCAAACCAATGTATCAGTTGGCAGTTATTCTCAGGCTTACTTGGGCACTAGGAAGGGTTTGGCTTCATTTAAGATTGTAACTAGCCTCATTTTTTTTTTAGAACTATTTCCCTTCCCACTCCGTTTGCACTTTGGGAATAACCAGGTCTGTATAATCATGTTTAACCTGGTAGAGCTTAGAGACTTCCTGTACAGCTCTTTCGTGAAGTAGATGCCACACATGGTGCTCCCGTAAAGTGGGGGAACAGGAACAAGGGTGACAGCCTTCCTGTGACAGATTTCAGTCCACCCAGGAGAAAGTTTACAAAATTATTATATCATATTCTTTCTAGGGGACAGCATGAAGATGGATGAAATCCTTCTGAAGGCAGAACAAGAACCCAGGAGGGCCTGTCTCCTTGCCCATATCTACTTATTTTTGTAAGTCTGTGCACATCACAAGTTTAGGGAGGCAGGTAAAAGCACAGTCCTGAGCAGTGGTCCCGAGTGGTGCTTAGAAGCTCTAGGGTAAGTCTGCTGGAATTCGCAGATGTTATCATCTCCTTTGCAGCCCTGGTGGCATGCATGGACCAAGTACACGAAACCAGTAGACAGGTGGGGTCCTAGGACAGCAGGACTATGGAGCCCCCAGAGCCCCCTAGGGTGCCCCACAGGTCATCCGAATGCAGTGCACACCCTGACTTTCTGCAGGGTTCTTTTGAGAATTTTGAGGCTCCACCGTGAGAGCACTCAGGGACATAGGAACCTAAGGGACACAGGGATGACATGGGCACTAAAACTGCGTTAAGACTCGGCCTATAAAGCAAGGAGTTGCAGCCTCAGCCACGGCAGCCAAAGCATTTTCCTCTCTGAGGAAACACAACAGTAGCTCTGACTCTCTGATTTTAAAATGGCACGTTTCAAATGCGACTGCAGGGCAGCCTCTGACAGGGCTGCCACATGGGGCCCGTATTTTGGTAGAAACCCCAGATGAGGTGCAGAAAGTGCCAGTGTAGATGTACTGGTGTGTTTTTTGAGGTTAGGTAACAGGGTACAGGTGAGAGCTCCCAATTCAACTCCTTAGGCAGAATAAATAGATAGATGGCAGGGTTCCTGACCCCAGGACCTTTGTGCTGATCACACAGGGCACAGTGGCTTTCCCATGGGGCTACTGAGGGGAGCCACCAAAGTAAAAGTTCCAGTTGTTGTAAATCTGGAGTGCCTAGTACATGGAACATGTACACAATGAATAAACACCCACATGATCATGGAGTTTAACTTGGAAATTGGCAGTAAAGTTCTATGACGTGGTCTGCCATTGAAAAGGTTTCGAATTTTGGATTTTTTGAGTGAAAAGGGGGAAATCCAATTAATACCATGAGATAGTACTATTTCACATCTACCAGACTGGCAATAATGAGCACGTTTGACAACTGGGGCTCTACAGGCACTAGACAAAGGCACCCCTCCTCCAAGACATCTCAGTTGACAGGGTTGAGGGGAAACCCGAAATTTAGCTCCATATGCTCAGAGTAAATCCACCTTTAAACCTTCATTTCTCCAACTTCAAGAGTCAAGCAAGCACTAGAGCTCCAAGTATTCCTGAGTCAAGAAAACACTCGCATTCCACATACTCCTGACAAGACAGCCCCTGCCCTGCTCCTTTAAGTCCTTTTCTAGAGCAAGAGTCAGAGTGGGCCCCAGGGCACTAAAGGCTTAGAACAGATCACGATGACCAGCCCCTCCCTCAATTCCCTAGCCTTCCTGCCGCCACTGGGTGAGTCAGAGGGCCTCCGGGCAGAGATTCACAAAGTTCACCCCCACACTCATGGCTTCACTTCCAGTACCTGCAAGCATCAGGACAAGGTGACCTCACTGTCCTGTATCTACTGTGTCATGAGCGCCCGAAGCCCAGGGCTGCCTAGTCATACATCCCCTTTCTCTCTAATCCCCAGGAGCCTAAGAGCAGTGAGATAATGTCCCCTCCCTGTTTTATTATTTTTTCCCATAAAAGGTACATTTTGATATAATAAATATTTCAGCTATTAGCCTCTAAAATATTAACTCCTTAAGAGTAGGACTTTTTGTCATTTTATTTGTGGCTGTGCATGCCCAATAAATATTTCTTGGATGAATAAACAGCAATTTGAGCATAAATTACTGCGCCCACTTTGGAATTAATTTGGCATTACCTAGTAAAGCCAAAGATGTAATTTCCTCTAATCAGTAATTCCACTCTTGGCTTCTATACTGTACAGAAATTTGCGCATGTGTATGGAAAAACATGAATAAAAATATTTATTTATGGTAGTACTGTGTGTATAGTAGCAAAACAACAGCCAAAGTGTCCCTGAACAGCAGAATGGATAAACTGAAGTACTGCCAATACAACGCAATATTGTACAGATAGATGAGACTCAAGAACACTGAGCTGAAAAACAAAGTAGCAGAACACACACACACGGTTCCATTTACATTAAGTTTCAATGTATTGTTTAGGAATAAATATGCAATAAAGTTAAAAAGAAAAAGATAAGCACAAAGATAAGTATTACCTCTAATGGGAGAAGGAGGGGGACATGATGGAGAAAGCAATCATTCATTTTTCTTCCACTAATTCATAAATCCTAATTGTTTATAACCTCTTGAATTTTTTATACTTTAAGTAAAGGCAAAGGGTAGAGTGGAAATAGCAACAGGCTAGAAAAAGACATTAATGGGCAACACTGAACTTTCACCTTGTGGACAAGGAGAGCAGCAGAAGCTACTCTGCTCAGAGAAGTCCTGAGTGACCAGGTCAGGAAAAGAGGGCTCCGTAGAAGGCTTTGGATCTCTTTTTCTCACAAAACTGTGAGCAACTACCTTCACAGGAGTAAGGAAGGATGGGCCCAGGTCAGGCTGGTCTGGAAATTTTATCTCGGTTTCCTCTCTACAGGTACGCATCTGGGCAGAGTGGACACTATCTCCGGGGTCTCTGGGCACCCTCTATCCAGGCAAGAACCCCACCTGGCCAGGTACTGAACAGCAATCTTGCCTGTGACATCATCCTAGTAAACAACAGCTAACATTCACATGGAGTGCCAATGTCTGTCCTAAGCACTTTACATGTAGTAATTAACTCATGTAATCCTTACAGTGATCCATTTGAAGCAACAGAGAGGTTGAGCAACATGTCCAGGGTCACAGAGCTCACAGAGAAATAGGTATCTGAATCCAAGGGACTGCTTCTGGGGCCTGTGCTCTTAGCCACTACAAAACATCTCCTTTCTGAAGCAGTGCCTTTGACTACTCAGCTTAGAAAGGCTTCCTAAACTATTTACAAAGTTAAACAAATACTCTTCTATCATTGTGTGTATTGATTGGGGGGATTCTCTCATAATTTTTCACTTCCACACGAAAAGGTTGAGGATAGATTTCTGAACCCCCTGAAATTACATATGTATATGTGTGTGTGTATATATATATATTTATATAATGCATATATTTTACATACACGTATATATTTTATGTGTATACGTATGCATTTTTATTTTTTTCAGGAAATACTACATACTTTTAGACTCCCAAAGGACTCTGAAATGGTTTAGAACCATTAGGTATTATTTTCCTTCCTCAACTCTATTAGCCTAAGTGAAAAAGCGGTTGATTTGAGACGAATATATAATTATTATCAGACATGTAGAAATGCTAAAAACACCTAGCGCTGCCATTACTCTACTGATTATTAAACATAATTATTTTAAGTTATTAAGGAAATCACTGTGTACTAGGTCCAATGTCAAGTTCTATGGATATAGACAGACAACTCCTACAGGACTTCGAGGTGACCAGGGGATCCAGGTTGGAAGCCATTTTAGGTAAAAGCTAAAGGTTTTTACGTGCATAACAAAAGATTACAGAGGTTTTAGGAAATTTAGGAAGGCCCACACAAGAAGCTATGGAATGCCTTTATTTTCAAACAAACCTTAACCAACAATAGTGGGCAAAAATCAAACTTTAAAGCGTTTCTCTACTGCACAAATACTACACAAAAGACGCAAATCAGGTTTGTGTGTGTGTGAAAACTAAAGTAAATTTAAGATTCTTCCTGAAACTTTATTGGATTAGAAAACAGGGCTTAACACCAAAATAGAAAATGCAGTTTTATTTACTCCACTGAAATTTACATATACTAATGATGGCAGCTTAATACATATTAAGATAGATATTCTGATTATTCTGATTATATTTCATCCTTTGCTTTTACTTGAATAGACATCAGTAAGCAAATTAAAATCTGCCCTTGATAAACAACTAGTATTCCCTTATATTTTCTGGGGGTAGGGTAAGTTTCGGAACGAGTCAGAACTGGTGACTTCTCCAAGCCAATATAGGCTTACACCTCAGTTCAGCCTCATCCAGCTCCTCAGAAGATAGGCACACAGAGAAAACTTAAATGCTTTAAAGCTTCTTGAATTCCCATTAAATATTTTCTTCCATAACAGGGCTAATCAATAACCAAAAAGAAAAAGCATGATTTTGGGAGAATATAAGACAGTTTCTCTAAGTTTCAAAAACTCTAAAGTGAAGTAACTCTTCAGTCTCGTATTTCACTAGTTAACTAGTTTGGAATTTAGATATTGGGAGATTACAGAGTTGGAAAAAAAAGGAATCAGTCACTCTTCTTTTAAAGTTCTACGTTAAAATATATTATGACAATGCGTGATCTCGAAACAAAAGTCTTCAGCCTAACTTTTGTGAAGCACTACTTTTAATTTGGCAAGTTTTGCAGCCCCCAAGAGAAGGCACAGATGACAATCTTGTTATTTAGTGCACACACACAGTTCCCTCTTACGAAGGACAGATGAGCCAAAGGAAAAACATGATCCTGGCTTGGACAACAGCTGCAGAACGCTCCCCTACCCCCAGGGACTGAAAGAACAGGTGTGTGTGCATTGCTCACATACCATAAAAGGGGATACAGCCTTAGAAATGTTTTAGTATACTGCAATCTACCTTGCCCTAATGGACTTAAAAGTCCAGGGTTCAAATTCTGTTGACAGTTTCGATTTAAAACACGGACTGCTAAACCTTTTGTTAATAGGCAGCTTTAAATAGGGAGACCTAGTGCCAGGCTTAGGATTTTCTATCCTTGTACCAGCTATTTGTTTCTGTGTTTAAAACTAGTTTCTAAGTCTTGTCTGCTTCCTCTCACAATACCCACTGTTATAATATACCAGTATTTATTATTTTCACAATTTTCCAGATATTATATATTTTTTTCTGAATACAGAAAGTCTTCCTTTCCTTCCTTCCCTTCTTACCCCCTCCTACCTCCCTTGACTTGTAACTCAGGTTTAGGTTGACCAGAGGCAAAAAGCAATGCACAAAGGACTGAAGAGTTTGCTACGATTTTTTGAGAGAGGGAAGCATAACCGATCCCAGTTTTAGCTCAACTCCCCAAAGGACTGGAGTTTGCTACGAGTTTTGAGAGAGGGAAGCATAACCAATCCCAGTTTTAGCTCAACTCCCCTAACCACCTTTAGTACCTACATGACGCCAACACATTTTTACTCAACTTGAAGTCTGAACTAGTTATGTGCCACATAACGATGTTTACGTCAAGGAGATGGACTGTATCTAGGACCACATTTAGGCCTGTGGCGCCATTAGGTTCTAATAGGGCTGAAAAATCCCTATCACCTAGTGCCATTGAAGACGTGGTAGCCCAAAACATTAGTCATGTGTTTGTGGCAAAGTTGGTGTAAATAAACCTGCTACACTGCCAACCGTATAAAAGCATAGCATGTACAGTTACATAGTCATAATATGTTACTGGTTTATGTATTTACTACACTACACGTTTTTATTTTGAAGTGTACTCTATTTATAAAATAAAGAGCTTGCCGAAAACTATCTCATCTTTCCTAAGTCTCAATTCCACCATTTTCCCTTATGCTTGACTTAATCTCAGGTTGTTCAGTGACATGCTGTACAGGCTGAGCCCAGAAATAACTGGAGACACCATCCAGCCTAGGGGGCTACAGACCATCAAGGTTTGTGTGAGAGCAGTCTGTGACATTCATGGGACAAAATCACTTCATGGCTGGCATATTGCTCAGAACATATCCCTGTCGTGGTAATTTTAAAAGTTGCACAAATAGTGTAGAATTCCTTTATACCTTTATCCAGTTTCTCCTAAAATCAACATTTCATAAAATTAAAGTACAATTATGAAGAAATTTTAAAAAACACTGGTATAATGGTTACGGTGGTACAACAGTACAATGAACTAAACTACACAGGCTATTCAAATTTTACCTGTTTCTCCACTAATATCCTGTTTTTGTTCCAGGATCCAACCCCACCTTCTGTTTAGTTGTTAATTCTCCTAAATCTGCTTCTGTGGCCTTCCTGGGGTTTGTGACCTTGACACTTTTGAAGGAACTGGTCAGTTACTTTGTAGAACACAGGTGGCAAACACAAGGCCTCCACCTTGTTTTATCCAGCCCGGCCCCTTGTTTCTACCAGGGCTCCCCTAACTGTTAAGGAGTAATTACATTTATTACATTTATACAGTCCTAAAACATTTGGCCCTTTGAAGGCAACCGCAAGGCTGATGAGGCCCCCAGTGAAAAGGAGTTTGACACCCCGGTTAGAACATCCCTTTCCTTCAATTTGGGTTTGTATTATGTTTCCTCACAATTAGAAAGAGATGATGTATTTTTGACAAGAATAACACCACAGAAATGTTGCTGCATCCTTCTACCTGCATCCTCTGACTGGGCTCCTGGCACCCACTGGTCATGTGAACCCCAGTCAGTTGCTAATATGGTAACTTCACCTATTAAGTTATAGTTCTCCTTCCTAGCTAATAATTACTTTTGAGACTAAGCAAATATGCTGACTTGCCTCAACCTTTCACCCACTAGCATCGCAGGAGGACCTGTCCACAGTAATAACTGCAGTACCGATGGCCTAAGGGTGAGTTTCTATTTCTTGCTTTTCATGTTTATTCGTTGGAATTTTTCTGTAAGAAAGGATAGTCCCTTTCCCCCTATTTAATCAGCTACATCAGCCCGGCCTCATGGATACTGATAATACTTTTTTCTACGCATTAAAATCCCATACTACCATATCTTTATTTTGTTGCTCAAATTGTTCCAACTTCGGCTATGAGGAACTCTTTCAACTGGCTCCTGAATCCTTTCAGTCAGCCCTCAACTTCTGGTGGGCATTTCCTTAATCTCAAGCCCCATGAGGTGTTCCAGTCTAATCTTGCATTCTTCCTGCCCCACGTCCTGGAATCAATTACTCCAGAAAAGTCCTGGTTCCTTTCATGGGAGGATAGTGTTTACAAACCAAGAGCTGCATGCTCCTTGCTACTATGGTTTCACCGTCGGGCCAACAATTTGGACAACCACCACTTATTTGCTTCCTTACCAAAATCATTGGCTGGCAATCATCAGCATCACTTGGAAACTTGCTAGAAACACAAGTTTGTGGGCCCCACCCCAGACCTACCAGACCACAATCTATGAAGGTCTGGAGCAGGAATGTGTGTTTTAACAGGTAAACCGGCTCACCAGCTGACTTAAGAAACACTGCTTTAATGAGGAAAAGCTAGTTTTCCTTCACTATATGCCCTGTATTTACTTTATTATGTTTGTCTCATTAAAAAAAGGGAAAAATTAGTCTTAATGGCTTGGGTATAAATCCTGTTTTTATAGCCACAATTAATAAAACTATAGGTGAGTGCCTCATTTGTTAAGGTACTAATCACTTCCTTATTCTTATTGTCCTATAATGTATTTAAGTGTTGTGGTCACAGTAGTAGTTATAAAATACAAATACTATTACTTTTATACAAAGAAGTATAAGTCACCTCCTACCTATATGTATGACCTAACAGTCACATGGTGACTGGACAAATATAAACCCCTGTCCTTTAAGTCAAACAGATTGCCTGGGCCTGAATGATCTGCTCCAGCATGTGACTTGCAGAATTCCCTGCCTTGGTTTTCTTAACCACAAAATGGAGTAACACTACCTGGAGGGAAGAGGAATTAAAGGTCAGAGATAATGTGCAGCACTCACCCTGTGAGGCACAAAAGAAGTACTCAGAGACCTTATCGTTACTTGAATTATTAAATAAAAGTCCATCTAGAGGTTTTCTTTTTTAGAACGGGGAAAGCAGGGGAAAATGTGCTCAAGTCAAGTCCTGCTGCACCTTCACTAAGAGGTCAGAATAAAGACAGGACCAGAGAGCTCTGTTTATATAATTAAAACCCTCAGAAGTTAACAAACCCGTGTCTTAAATTGGACTGTTTGTAAAAACGTATGAGATTTATAGTTGGTATACCTATGGTCAAAGGCTAAGGAGAGTATAAAAAACCAGAACACTGACCTGTTGAGGTAGTAGAACTATGGATGAATTTTCTTCCACTCTATTTTTTTTCCAAAATCATGTGCCAACAATCCCTTTGATACTAGTAAAGAGGAAAGTAGCCCAATTAGTAACAGTATTTTCCATTGATCGATTCATCCCATTTAGTATTCCAATCACCCTACATATCCGTACTTCACAGATGAGGAAATGCACTTAGTGGTAAAGCAGCCTGCCCAAGTCACACAGTGACAGCACAGGAATTCAACTCAGCTCTGCCTCCAGAGCCCAAACTCCTTACCAACGTGGGGGGCTGCCTTCTTTATCCACAAATGTTGGATTTGCGGTGAAAGGTAAGGATAAAGTTTAATCACTATATTGAATTAAAATCTCTTGTGGGACAGACACAGCAGCAGTCATAAGATGTCAACTATTAATAAAACTTTAATACAATTAAAACCCTAAATGATAAATGAAACACAGCGTAAACCAACAAGGCTTCTCTAAGCACGCTTTCCTTCCTAAAACTCAAGGGGTGCTTCAGAGAAATGTGGATTTCCAGATAATACAGTTGAAAATGACCTCTTAGGCAAAATAAATAAATAATATATACAACACACAATACCCTACTAAAATACCCTGTAGTCCTCAAATAATTAACTGCATTCTTAAGTCGCTTCATTTGTGAATTCTAGAAACTTCCAGCTTACCATTACAATCTCTACACTCTGAGGGGACACAAAGTAAAATAGAAGTCGAGTGAGTCACTGATGGTTTTGTGATAAACCACCAGCAGAACTGCTTATCAAGTTGTGGAGTCTGCATCCAGCATACTGAACATTCCTGAGACGGGGCTTTCAAAGGTTTGATGGCAAATGTCACATTCTCAAACTGTTCTAATCCACACAAAGGATTCCAAGAACATTTTTAGTTCCTTTATGGTCAAGCTATTTTTTAAATTAAATGATTTTCCACTAGCCATTCGTATTCTGAGACAGCCAAGGAAAGGCTCTGTCATTTGGATCCAAAATAAAATGTTTTAAAACCTAAAGACAGGTAAAACTGAAACAAAAACCAGTAAGTGGGATCAGGTTAGGATAACTCATTTCTGAGTCCGTGTACAAAGTCTAACAGTGAAGCACGACTGATAAAATAGGGAGTAGTAAACACTTTTCTTGAAGGAGAGAAAATAAGAGGGTCAACTTTTTCATCTGCTACGAAATGCCAGTGGGAAGATCCATACAGTAAGTAAGCAAACTGGTAATGGTAGGGTCTTACTAAAAACTTCAAACTTTGCCCTTGTTAGCGCCATTAAGGTTACCAAAAAAGTGAGTAGGGGTTACTACCTGGTGAGGACGAAGATGACAAAAGACCGGGTCCCGTTGGACACGGAAGTAAAGGGGTACTCACCCTCCACAGGTACGTTTCCCGTTTACCCGTTGGAGCCCTATAGGAATTCTAATTCTCACCTCCAAGTCCAAACACTCAACCCCACCGCACCCTACTTAACGTGTACAGGATTCTCTCTACTTCCATCTCTCCTTTTTACTACAGAATTTAAAATCCCCGCTACCTGCTTCGTGTTGAGGATTTCTGCGGCAGGCAGGTGGGGGTGGGGAGAGATCCGTTTCCCAAAGATTTTTCAAAAAGACATCGGATCAAGTATTAAAACGTGAAAAAGTTGTAGACACATTTTTTATTTACTTACAAATCCCAGCGGAGTTTGAAATCGCCCACGGTCCACGTCGGGAGAGCACTTCCAGGGCTCGGCTCCGCGAAACCAGGATGCACCCTCTCGGACTGACGCCGGGAAGGGAATGTCGCCCGGTCCCTGTCCACGTGATGATGGACCTCAGCGGGGAGGGGACGCGCCGCGAGGAATGCTGGGACTGGTAGTCGCCCTGCCCCGCCCCCGCCCGAGTCCGCCCAACACCTCCCTCCCTCCGCTGCCCTGCGGGGTGGCAGCGCCCGGCAGTGGCCAGTGCGCGCAACGCAGGTACAGGCGTCCCGCTTCTCCGTGCCTCTAGGTGACAGGGAAGGCGGGCATCTCTGCAAGACCACCCAGACCCTTACAATGACCCCGAATTCATAGGCTGGAAGAACCCTGAAAGTCAGCACAGCGAGAGGCACTACCCAATGACAAGGGCCAGTGCTAGTCAGGCCTGACTCGGACCTAACTCTGCCAATACGGTGTGTGCGTGTCCTCCAACTCAGTTTGCTCCTATCCATTGGGATTGTTGTGAGGAAAATAACTTACTCAGTAACCGTGTGCGCTAAAGGATGGTCGCAAATGATGAATAAAAAGATTCTTCATAATAGGTCGGGCAAAGTCAAGTACAGTTGGCTAGAACAACGCAAGTTGGAACCGTGTTGGTCCACTGATACTTAGGGGTTTTTTCCCAATGAATATCTAGTCTTCCTTCCCTACAGGAGTTTGGGCTTCACAGGATCAACCAACTGCAAAAGGAAAACAGGACTTGCCATCTCGTTAGGAATCCGCACATGCAGAAGGCCGACTGTATGCATTGTTCTGTGCCTTGCTATATAATGGACTTGCCCATGCACGGATTTGGGTATGGGCAGTGGTCCTGCAACCATTACCCCTTGCACAGGGAAAAACTTAAACTGTGGTAAACAGCGTAAAATCCCTGTTTCTGACCTATACCAATTCAAGACAACATAGAAGAAATCTCACTTCCCTGTGTCTCATTTTCCTCCGAAACTCTGTAACTCACTATTTCACTTTGGATTTTTATGTGACTTCCACGCTTGTCTTTTGGTCTATTCTTTCGCTGCTGTATCCCCACCACCTAGAACAGGATCTAGCTAGCACACAGAGGCTCAAATATTTATTGGACTAATGAGTCAAGTAAGTGGGATTTTTTTGGTGCCTTCACCTGTCAGCCATCCTCCTTTGGCAGAAGTCACAGGATTTAAGAACACTCTTAGATGCTGCTTAACAATTGACTTCAGTTTCTAACTCAACAAAGAATAAATGGAAAGATGGAAGAAGTCCATTCACTTCACTGAATTTAAATTTTCTTTTTTTCAGGATAACATTTCCAGCTTGACATTTTCATTTATATTGTCTTTAAAATATTTTATTACTTTGAAAAATGAGGAATGGAACCATGTCTTTAATTCCCTTCCTCTTATTTAATACTTTATTCCCTTATCAAAAATAACAATGTTGCCTCTTTCTACTGTACTGTTATAACCCCAAGTTATTTGCCTGAGCACAAATGTGAATATCAAGCACAATGGATTGGTAGATGTTTTCTCAGTACATAACTGGATTTCTGCTTACCCTACACAAAAGTACAATGTACAAAAATCACTATTTTTAAATAAAATATTTCATTTAAAATAGCTGCCTTAGCCCTAGCTGAGTAGCTCATCCTGATACATCAAGATTGTGGGTTCTATCCCCAGTCAGGGCATATACAAGAATCAATGAATGCATAAGTAAGTTGAACAACAAATCGATCTCACCCCCCACTGTCTCTAAAATCAGTAAGTAAAAAAAAAATTTTAAAATAGTTGCTTTATTTGGAACTCCAGTGTCAAGAACACTATGTTTTCAGACCTAGGACTAACAGCTAAGTGTACATATTAATGCCAGTCATTTAATCTGACTTACAATTTTTATATCTCTGTCTTCCCTAATACATGGCAAATTGCCTAAGGGTAAAGAATACACTCATTAATTTAATTCATATATTATTATGTGCCAGCATAAATGTTTAATAAATATACAGATTCATGAGTACAGGGGTGGGCAAAAGTAGGTTTGACTTCAACCACCTCAGGAGGCAATAGGGCTAACACAAGCAAGTCACTGAAATGCAGGTTTGCTCACTGATTTTTGAAGACCACAGAAATGTGTAAATAATGAAGGCAGGGAATTTGCACCCACATGCACTGTGTCATTGTGACATTCTTTTGAGTTAATAAAACTATTGTAATAGTCATAAATATTTCCATACGAACAACTTTAAACCTGTTTTTGCCCACCCCCTGTATATTCTTTGTTATAATTATTTTTCTTACCTGTCTTTCCCTTTGATTCACTGAATTTGCTCTACATATTTCAAATTCCCAAACTATTTGCTTAACACCCAGCTCTCATGCCACCTACTGGTGGCCCAGCAATTCCCTTAAAATACTGGCTGAGTCTGCTGTTTCTGTAATGTCACCTGTTTTGGACACACCTATAATTTGGAAAACCTCTATAGCAGAATATGTGACTTGGCCGCTTAGCTTTACTCACAGTTATGATGAAACTGGTGTTTGTAAGGTTGCTAGGTGAGGGAGGCAGATATGGCAGAGCTAGGATTATATATTATTACTTAGATGAAATAGGAAAAACCCAAAGCAAATGTGTGTTAATGTTAAAGTTACAATGTGCTTGAGTCTCATGAGTCATTTCTTTGGGAAGTCATTCCCAAAACTTTACAAGCATTTTTAATTAGAAAATAACACATCTACTGATTAGTCAATAATACATAGACCTTTTGTCCCTTCTCTTTTTAATAGTTCCCCAAATCTAAGTTTTACAAGTCTATTTTCAAGTCACCTGTCCTGATGATTTCAAAAGGCTTTTAATATTTGCATTAATGGTCATAATATGAATGTATATTAATACTATAAAGTTTGATATCATTTAATATTTACATTACATAACTTTTACTATTATATTGTAATGAGTAAGGTAATAGTCATCTTATAACGCATTGCTTAAAACAAATGAAAGCCAGGTGTTAACTTAGTACCAATACTTTTCAGCATTTTGTCAGAGAAGTCCCACAAATTTTCCAAACATATTGTTTAACCCAGGCTGATAAGGGAGAATATGGTTTTAATTTTCCCTTAAAATT
The DNA here is from genome assembly GCA_004026585.1 of Noctilio leporinus. Classification (NCBI taxonomy): domain Eukaryota; kingdom Metazoa; phylum Chordata; class Mammalia; order Chiroptera; family Noctilionidae; genus Noctilio; species Noctilio leporinus. The sequence continues at coordinate 299,993 of PVIW01000727.1, forward strand.
TTTCTTTCTTTTTTTATTTTTTAAGGAGCATCTCCCTTGTGACTGCCCCTCCAGTTCCTTTGGGTATATTGTACCTTGTAAATAAAACTAAACAGACTGAAACCTAGGTGGCAAAGCATATAATTCTTTGTCTGTGGCCAAATATGCAGCCTATTAATGCACAGTACATGTTAAAATTTCATTAAATTAAAATTTGTGCCCACTTGGAACAAATGAGTTGCTCAAAAGCGTTCTACAGTGATTTAAATACTTGAAAGAACACATTCGAAATATTCAGAATCATTGTAACTTGTACCTAATTACAATTTTTAAAATCTATTCATCAAAATTAATTATAGCCCTGGCTGGTGTGGTGGCATAGTGGATAAGGACGCTGGCCTGTAAGCTCAAAGGTCACTGGTTCCGGTCCCAGCCAGGGCACATAACCAGGTTGCAAGCCAGGTCTCCAGCCAGGTCTGTAGCTTGAGGTAAGTGAAAGGCAATCAACATTAATGTTTCTCTTTCCCTCTCTGACTCTCTCCCTTCCCCTCTCTCTAAAAATAATCTTTTTTAAAAAAATCCTCCTAGAAGAGGTGTATTTTGAAAATAACCTTTCTTTCAACATTCAGACTTGACACTAACTTAATTCCCCTTCAGTGTATGTAAATTGTTAGATATTTGCAAATTACCTACATCCTTAAGTATGGTATACGGACTTGAAAACGCTGTTTTTCATTCATGCCGTGTAATTCAGTAAACTAAACGCAGGAAACCCCAATTCAAATGCGGCGTATCGTATCAAGTCCTGCCCAGAATCAAAGTAAAAATAACGGATCACAACTTAAAATTACAGCTGTCTTTAATCAACGTATTTGTTCATTTCTTTGTTCGTAAGAGCAATCAGATTCAGAAGGCGTGCTGGCGGAATACAGCTTTTACTCAAAAGCCAGGAATGACCAGTTTGTTCTGCGTACATTTCGCAAGTGGAAGCCACCCGAGTATGCCTGCAGTTTCGCGTCTGTACCCTCTCAACAGGTGACTTTAATTTTAACTGCTCTCATACGGAGCCTGAAACCAAATTGTTCTCCAATTAAAGATGAAACAAGCCAAAGTGCCGTTATCGCCGTCACTCCTGCGAGGGACATTTCCAGGCTTGGCTAAGGGGGCAGTCGATCGTAAAGGTGCCAAGAAAACTGCGCAACAGCCGGGGGATGAGGGCCGAGACTTCGTCCCTTCCTCCTCCTCCTCCTCCTCCTCCTCCCAGGACACGCCGCACCCGGCGCCAGCACGGGCGTGTCCCGCGTGCCGGCAACAGTTGCCACGAGCACCTGGGTTCAGGCCACGCAATTTGCCCAGCCAGCTGTCCCTTCACCGCGGTCCCCTCCCTCTCTGCCCCAAGGCAGAAGACAGCGACGCCCTCCTTGCTCTTCCCCTCCTCTTTGGCGCCTGCAGCCAGGAGGCGGGAGTGACCCGCAGCAGCTGACCCAGCGCAGGCACTGCCCCTGCCACAGCCCTCGGACACACCATGGGCCCAGAGGCGGGTTTACAGCACCGCTACGACGACGCAGGCCGCAGACCCGGCGACTCTCGACTGCCCCCCTGACCACCGCGACCACCGCCCTGAACCCCGACGAGCCATCGCCACCAACGGCAAGTGATTCTAGGGCCCCCAGATCATCTTCGCGGTACACTGAACCTACAACAACTATGGCGGGCCAGGGGCGGAGGGCGGAGCCGGTGATTGAAGGATGGGGCATGTACGTCACACCCAGGGCCCCTCTGCGGGAGGGAAGGCGCCGGCTCGCCCCTCAAAATGGCGGCGGCAGAGACGCGCCTGCGTACGAAACGCCGTCACGCCACGCCCGGCGGGAAGTGAGGTTTTCGGAAGAGCCTCCGGAAGTGTACGGCGACTGGGAGCCCCAGGTGGCCAAAGGAAAGTCCTCGACGGGAAAACGGGTCCAGCTGGAAGAGTTCCGGCCTGGTTCTGTGAAAGAGGAAGCGGGAGAAAGCGCTTACAACCTTCGGTCTCGGCCGAGGAGGCAGCGGGGGCCCCGGGAAGCCGGCGAGATGGAGACGCGAAGGGTTGCCCACCTTGACGCGCAGCGCTCACAGCGGCAGTCGCAGCAGCCTTTGCTACAGTCGTCACCAGTTGTGACCCGGAGAGGGTTACGGGACTCCCATTCTTCTGAAGGTGAGGCTAACAGAGGGACTCCCGCAACCGGGGGCAAGCGCAGCGGGCGGGCGGGCGTGTGTCCCCGCGGAGCCGGTCCCCGCCGGGTCAGGTGGCTCCTCCGCGCGGATGGGAGTGCATCCCGGGCCGGGTCCACCCGACGGCCGGCCGGTGGGAGAGGGGCACGGGAGGAGGACTGGGAGCAATGCGGAGCGATGCGCAGCGCCGGGGAGTTCTGCGCTTCCCTCGGCACCGTTTACGGCGTCAGGATCGCCTCTTTCTGCAGGCCTTCAGGAAGGAGGGCGGGTTGGGCGGCGGGCGGGATCCCGCATCACTCCAGGCTCGGTTTCAGTTCGGTTTCCTTTGCCCTGCAGCTCCTGCTGCTGCTCAAGCCACTTCCCTTTCCTCCTTTAGCTATCAAGGGCCCAATGTCCCCAAATGTGAATGATGGTTCTAATCCAGTCTTCCGGTCTTTTCCCATCACTGTCCACGTGGGAGAAGAGAGGGAATTTATGAGTGAGTGTTTTTTCTGGAAAGCGTTGGTTGGTGAACTGACTTGAGACCCCACCCACGTACATCGAAATGGGGTGTCAGCTATCCTGGACTTGAAGCCCCCAATGTCTGTAAGACTTGAACTGATTGTTCTTTCTCAACTCTGGTGGTCTGTGCCAAAAATTCAACACGTTGGGGGCCCTCAGGTGTAATCTCGGTAGTTAAAAAGCCTGAAAAGGCAAGACTCTTTAATTAGTTTCCATTTAAATGGGCCCAAAGGATGCTCACTCTGTGAGTGTATCGTTTTACCTGAGTCACAGGTGAATCAACTCCTGTAACCCATGCTGTCCTACCTTGCACCCCACCCCACCTAACATTCTCAGTGATGTTTCATGTTAGTCTCATGTAATGCGCCTATGAGGTAAGAACTAGGGGATTAGGATCACACCGTTGATGAATGAGAAGAAGACATGGATTTTCAGCTTAGAGCAGAGTAATAGACTGCAACTTTATCTACTGACACATGAAATCCTGACACGTTTGGTGATGCATTGATTTTGGAAACTTTGTTAAATGTATGTTAAGTTACTATAGGGTGTAGTCATCCAAGACAGTTATTTGTAAGGAAAATAATACAATAATAAATAATAATACAAGGATGAACTTGTGTTTCCCTTACAACTGTAAGCCTACTTTGCTTCACCCTGTAAGTTTTATCTCTAAGATTATAACTTTCCAAAGACAAAGATCCTATCTTATATACTTGAAGGAACATGTTATACTTGAGTGCTGATGTTAATTCTGCAACTCCTTCAGTATCTGGAAGAATGATGTGCATATATTTTTATTTAACAATGAATATGATAAGTTCTATTGACTCCACAGAACCTAATGCAGTTATATAAGTTAATTTTTAACACATAAAGAATTTACCCCTACATTAACATACCTACAAGGATCTGAACATTTTTCACTCTTCTGCTTTCTTCCACATCATTTGTGACACTCTGGCCCAGTGATTTTCAATGTTTGTTATCTTGTGGCACACATAAACTACTAAGATTCAGCACACCACACAAAAAAGTGTGTGTATGTATATTTTGCCAATATGACAAAAAAAATAGGCAAAATTTTGATTCATTTGCTCCAGATGGCTATTGTTGCATTGGCTGTCATTAGTTTTTAATTTAACAAGGTGAGGGAAAAGCGGACTGTGCCCCTGACTAAATAGATATTGCATTTTTAAAACATTTCTGTGGCACACCTGTTGAAAATCACTGCTCTAGTGCATCTTTTAAATTTTCTCAAGTCATAAACTCTTATTGTAAAGCTTCAGTGGGGAAGAGTTTATTTTTTCATCTTAAGAGTAGCTCTGACTAGTTAAATTGGTTGGTAAACCCAATTTCACATTTCTACAGAAATTAATTACTTGCCTTTCTGCTTATACATTGCTGTTAATATTCATAATCTCTATCCAGATCATATATCTGAATTTTGACAATTGTCATATTTATTCTTTAGAGGACGAACCATCTCCTCAAACTGTTACAGGCAAAACAATCTCAACGAAAATTGTGAGAACACAAGAGACTCGAGGTGAGAATGATGTTTTTTTCCTTACCTGCCAACTTTTTCATGTACAGATAATAGCCTATTTCATTAAAAGTCCCGAACCATACCATATTCAGAGTTTCAGTGAATGTTCTTTTTTTGTTTGTTTTTTTGTTTTTGTGTTTTGTTTTGTTTTGTTTTAGTGAATGTTCTTAATAGGTATTTTATTGAACTAAGCAAAGTGCCAAGAAAAGACATTACGTACTTGAGTACCTACTAAGTACCAGCCATTTCGTACATGTTAAGTCAGTCGCATAACTGTCAACAAAGCCCAAACACTTCACTGTCACTCTCCCATGTAATAATTTAAATGAGTAAGATACTTTATCTGCTATTATTTAAAATGAACTAAATGGTCTGCATCGTAAAATCTTGGCACACTATGTTCAGCCTTGTCAGTTTGATACTACATTTCATCGAATCTAAGATAGTGTCATCTTAACGCACACTGCCACTTGTGTTATGTACTACCTGAAGGGAAGAAATGCTGTTAATTAAACTGTAGTATGCCATAGATTCCATAGGTTGTATTGCTGCATCCCCAGTTCAGATATATTAAAATGTAAAAGTATGTACACCCTAGTATCAGTGTAACATGGAAGCAGGCTACATTTGATTATCTATTTCAGTTTTAAAAACTTTATTATTTTGAAAAGCAGAAAGGATTCATTTTCGTTATGAATGCTTAGTATATTTTATCTTAGTTCCATTTATTTTCAGTTTGCTTTTTCTTCTTGTTCTTTTTTTTTTTTGATATTACGACAATAAGTGGTTACAACTTTTGAAACTGATCATCCCTGAATGTTTTTTAACTCGAATCCTGACTGACTTCCTTATTCATTCCTTCTAAGAAGATTGAGTTAGAATTTGAACTGTTTTAGTCTCAATGTAGAGCAAACATACCTGTCAAGTTGAATTCCCTTTATGCTTAATTCCTTGAATATCCTGGAGTATAAACTACTGTAGAAAAATCCATGAGTAATCGCTACTATATTGAGACTTTCCAGGTCATTTGGAAAAAGGATATTCTTGAAGGATTTTTTTTTTAAGATTTTATTTCTTTTTTTCAGAGAGAGGGGAAGGGAGGGAGGAAGAGAGGGAGAGAAACATCAATGTGTGGTTGCCTTTCATCTGCTTTCAGCTGAGGACCTGGCTGGAGACCTGGTTTGCAACCTAGGCATGTGCCCTGACTTTGAAATTTTATTTACAGTAGATTACATGTCGCTTATGCCTGGAGAAATGGTAATTTCTCATTTTTTAAATTTAAATTTATAAAAATTGTGGAGTTAAGTGAATTTTTGTACTAAAGGCTGTGGAGCACCAGCCTTAGACCATTTAAAGATATGATATAATAGAATGCCTTGGTTGCCTTTTACCTGCCTCCAGCTATAGACCTGACTGGAGACCTGGTTTGCAACCTGGTTATGTGCCCTGGCTGGGAATCGAACCAGCGACCTTTGGGTTTGCAGGCCAGTGCCTTATCCACTGCGCCACCAGCCAGGGCTCGTATCTATTTTTAAATGTTTTTTCTCCCATAGTGATGGGTGAAGATATTTCAATCAGCCTGCGTAGACCCCCTCTAAGAAGTGCAAGATCTGGTAAGAAGTTATTTTGTCTATTGGTTTGTACATTTTTATAAATACAACTTTATTTTTATGTACAGTAGTAGTACATGTATTCATATAGTTCAAAATTCAAAAGCTACTATAAATATACAATGGAAAGACCTCCTGCTCCCTCTATTCTTTACCCAATCTCATCAGAGGCAGTCAATGTTGTCAGCTTTTTGGGTATTCTTCCAGAGATATTTTATGGAGGTTTAAGGAAATTCATGTATAAATTATCTCGGCCCCCCCCCTTTTTTTTTTAACTTTTAGCTCAATAAGTGCTCTTTTTTGCACCTTCTTTAAAACTGCTTTTTTTAGAGAGGGGAAGGGAGCAAAACTGAGAGAGAGAGAAAAAACTGATATGTGAAAACAACATTGATTGGTTGCCTCTTGAACTACCCCAACTGGGGACATGGCTGTGACCATGGTTTGGGAATCAAACCTATGACCTTGCAGTTTGCATGACAATGCCCAACCCACTGAGCCACACCAGCCAGGGGCTGCACCTTTATGATATGTGTTTCTATTTTTATTTAACACATGTATTGTGACATTTTCATTAAGTATAGAAAGGGCTGGCTTCCTTATCATTTTTAGGAGATGTTTCTTGTAATGTTGCCATGATTCTTTTTGTTACCATGATCATTTTTATTTATTTATTATTTCTTAATTATTCATAGAGAGAGGGGTAGGGTGAGAGGCAGAGAGGGAGAGAGAGAGATCAATGTATGGTTGCCTTTCACCTGCCTCCAGCTAAGGACCTGGCTGGAGACCTGGCTTGCAACCTGGTTATGTGCCGTGGCTGGGAATTGAACCAGCAACCTTTGGTTCTCAGGCTGGCACCTTATCTACTGTGCCACCAGCCAGGGCCAGCACAATTTTTTTTTTTTTTTTAAAGTCATTGGTCACCTTTGGGGTTAGTGACAGCATCAATGTCTTTTTTTTTTTTTTTTTTTAAAGATTTTATTTCATTATTTTTAGAAAGAGGGGAAGGGAGAGAGGCAGAGAGGGAGAGAGACATCAATGTATGGTTGCGTTTCACCTGCCTCCAGCCATAGACCTGACTGGAGACCTGGCTTGCAACCTGGTTACGTGTCCTGGCTGGGGAATCGAACCTGTGACCTTTGGGTTTGCAGGCCAGTGCCTTAACCACTGTGCTACCAGCCAGGGCTCACGATCTTTTTAAACTAGGGTCAGAAACATTTTATTCTTCCCAGTATAAGGCTAATAAAAAATTCAAGACTGGGGCTTTGTTTCTCAGGGTAATAAAATTTCTCTGCATCAATTACATTTCTTTTTGTCTAAAACCTTAAAAGAGTGTTACCCTTAAACTGATTTCATGACTATGAAGCAAAACTAGTAAAGTCATTCCAAGTAGTCTACTTCACTTTCTGAGTGTTTTGGCCCATAAGTATGCTTTATTATGGGAACTAAAAAGGAAGCTTATTTATCCTCACATTAGGCTTCTACGTCTCAGTCATATCCTATAAGAAAAAAATTACCTCGCTGGTGGCTCAGTGGATAAGGTGCCAGCCTGCGAACCCAAAGGTTGCAGGTTCGATTCCCCAGCCAGGACACGTAACCAGGTTGCAAGCCAGGTCTCCAGCCAGGTCTGTAGCTGGAGGCAGGTGAAAGGCGACCATACATTGGTCTCTCCCCTTCTCTGCCTCTCTCTCTTCCCCTCTCTCTAAAAATAATAAAAAAAAAAAAATTAAAAGAAAAAATTAGGTTGATTTTCTTTATGACTAAGAAGATTATCATGATAAAGATCTTTAAGGTTTTAATGATGAACCTATGATAAAGAACCATGCAATGCATTTCCTTTTAAGCTTGAATCATTTTCTCTGTCTCTTGCAGATTCAGCACACAAAACAAATGGAAATACTGAGATGAGTGAATTAGGTTTGTTAATTTGTAATGTGTACAGGTTCTTTTTGAGGATTTTGATAACCAGTAGAATACAGGAATGTTGCTTTGTTCATTATCTGGGCATGTGGGGCCCTGTCCCTACGGTCAAGACTTATTTTGTAATACTGTTAAAATTCTTGTAAGAACACAAAATCCATTTTAGTTGTATTTAGTATTTGTTAAATTTATACCATTAAGAGAAAGGAGATACCAACTTATCAATTAAGGTTTTTCTTGATTTAGAAAGTAAATTTGTATGTTTTTCGTAAAAGTTCAATGTCCTTTGCCATGTTTGTTGACCTGGTTTAAATTCTTTTCAGTGTGTGTATGTAGGACATGAGGTGCCAAAATCTGTTGCTTTACGTGAATCTGTATTGATTGTGGCTGGACTTAGTTTTAAGTTAAAGTTCTTTTTTAATTGGGAGATGAGTCAGATGGAGGGAAGCTTCATTTTTCTTTATAAATAATTGCAATTTCTTTTAAATTTACCTTTCACCTAAGTTTAGGCTAATTTCTGTAGAGACTTCAGGATTTATAGTGTCTGGGTATTGAAAAATAACTCATGCATCCTATAGCTGTCATGTATACTTTCATCAAAGCTACAGAGCTTCTCAAGTGCTATATTTGAAAATTGAAAAAAACAAGTTTTTTAAGTCAAACATTTTTAAACCTTTTTTGTAACTTTTAAAATTGAGACTTTTTTCCTTTTATGAATTTATTGAGGTTGATTAAGTCAGACTCTTAATTGGAAGAGAATTTGAAGATAAAATAATTCTGCACTTTTATTTTCTATGCTAGGGTTAGAAATCATTTTTTTTTTTTTTTTATAAAGAGAGATTACTTTCTTTTATGTATATTTTATTTCATTATTTTTAGAAAGGGGAAGGGAGAGAGGCATCAATGTACGGTTGTGTTTCACCTGCCTCTAGCCACAGACCTGACTGGAGACCTGGTTTGCAACCTAGTTATGTACCCTGGCTGGGTAATCGAACCTGCGACCTTTGGGTTCACAGGCCGGCGCCTTATCCACTGTGCTACCAACCAGGGCTAGAAATCATTTTTATAAGTATTTTGTAATAACTTATTTTTTGAACTAACTTTTAAAAACATTTTATTTATTATTTTCAGAGAGAGGGGAAGGGAGAAAGAGGGAGAGAGACATCTATGTATGGTTGCCTTTTACCTGCCTCCAGCTACAGATCTGGCTGGAGACCTGACTTACAACCTGGTTATGTGCCCTGGCAGGAAATCAAACCAGCAATCTTTGAGTTTGCAGGCCGGCACCTTAATCACTGTGCCATCAGCCAGGGCTCAAATAGGATTTTAATTTATCAGCATGAACATAGGGAAGAATAATACCATACATATACATTTATTTGTTTATTTATACACACACACACACACGGTAGGGCAAAAGTAGCTTTACAGTTATGAGCACATGAAACAGTTTATTCTTGTATTATTTATTAATTATTGTATTATTTCCTGTATAAACAACCATAAAACTACTTTTACCTTACCCTACATATATGTGTGTATTTACATATATTTTTTTACTTTTTAAAAAAATTTTGTTGTTGTATTACATTCATCCCCTTTTTGCTCCCCTCTGTCCCCCTCCCCACCCACCCATTCCCCTGAAAGTCTATTTTTTTACTTTTAAACTTTTGTTTTAAACTTTTGCATGTAGCAGGCAAGAGATTTAAAATAAAGGAAGCTGAATACAAAAGAGAAATGAAATTAAAATTTATGTAGTCATAGAAGCTGCTGATTCATTATCAGATTGCATTTAAATATCTAAATATTCTAGCTAAGGTTAAAAAGATGAAAGCAAATGGAATTTTTTGAGACCTTGTACAAAATTTAATTATTAAGCACTAGTTTCAGACAATTTTTCTTAAGTTGCCAAGCAACGTTTTTTATTGCTTGAGAAAAATCAAGTATGAGAAATATTAGCAAAGGCCTTAACTTAAAAGCTTTTGTTCCTGGCTGATGTGGCTTAGTGGATTGGATGTCAGCCTGTGAACCAAAGGGTCACCAGTTCAATCCCTAGTCAGGGCATGTGCCTGGGTGGCAGGCCAGGTCCCCAGTTGGGGGAGTGCAAGAGGCAACTGATTGGTATATTTCTTGCATATCTATGTTTCTCTCCCTCTCTTTCCTCCTCCCTTCCCCTCTAAAAATAAAAAATAAAATCTTAAAAACATTTCTTTTGAGTGCTTACAGTGGGCTATTATGAACGACTGTTGGAGTGGAAAAAGGATAGTAGACTGGAAATTGAAGGGCCAGTGTTCAAGTTCTTCATCATCACTTGTTAGTCCCGGCCCCATTAGACAAGTTATTTAAGATGGTTGAGCCTTCATCTAAAAATTGTATTCCTTTTTGGATTTTTGGTTACCAGATAATAGACATGAAGGATTAAAAAAAAAAAAAAAACTAGCACCTATAGGGACTGGTATAGTTATGAATGTAGAATTTGATATCTGCAGACATAGGTTATATTGTAGAGGACAGATAGACCAGCAAAAATTAACTTTCTGATTTTAGTTTGTATCAGTCTTAATTTCTGAAAGAGCCTAGAGGGAAATAATAGATTGTTTTTGTGTGTGCTTTAAGTTTGTTTATCTTTTATTTGTTTATTTTTATTTTATTGTTGTTCAATTATAGTTGTCCCAATCCCCGCCCCCATTACTGTCCCCTGCCCTGCACATCTCCCTGTCGACTCTGTTTTGATTTAACAAAAAATGGTTCATTGTGTCTTTATGTTCACTTGCCTTAATTTAAATGCTCTTATTTATACTCAAGCTTTAGCTTTTGGTGTTCCATGTATGTATGCTTTTCTCTTCTAGAAGCTACCAGTGTTCAACAGAAGATCAGTTTTTCTGAAGAAGGTATTTTCTTTTAAAATGTCATACATTATATTCTAAT
>PVIW01000727.1:310784-409014 GCA_004026585.1 Noctilio leporinus
TACAAAACTGTGGTTTTTTTTTTTTTATTAAAGAAATGTACAAAACAGTGTGGTTTTTTTTTTTTTTTTTTTTTTTTTATTAAAGAAATTCTATGTGCATTTTAAGCATCTTTTGTCTGAGTTAATAATTTTAAGCTAAGCTAGTATTTTCAGTTTCTGACATGTGCTGGCTCTTGATTATGTTACCAAAACAGTTTTCCAAAATCTCATAACTAGCCTGTGTTTGAATAGTATAGTTTAATCCATTTTTAAGCCCACCATAATCTGAAATTAGTCACGTGCATACTGAAATATTTGTGTATGGGCATCTGTGAGTATCTAACTTCACAAATACACATACACAAATACAGACATGCATGCACTGATCTTGTCTGAGTTTATACACTAGTAAGATCAATAAAGTAAAGTTTTTTCACTAAGTAATACTCATTTGTTTATTTTATATCAAAGCCTCAATATAATTTTATAGCTATTAATCTGAATATTTGTTTGGAATACAATATACGCCTCAGAGAACATAAAATACATGAGCTCAGTTTTAGCTCATTTAAAACTATGATGCAGAATAGTAAAGATAATATGCACAATTCTATATATGAATAATTAAAAAGATGTACTTTAATTTTGAATTGCTTGTTTTTATTGTTTAATTCTGATCTTTAGAGCATTATAATAAAAGCTCTACTAGTGTGTCCTTTGTGTCTTTCTAGGGGACACTGAAGATGACGATCAGAACTCTGACAGTACCAGCACCCCTGGTAAAGTGGGATCCGCGGGTTCTGTTGCCTCTGGAGGTAACATTACTTTATACACTTATGATGCTTATCTTAGGAGCTGTCTTTTTACTTAAAATACAAAGCTATTTTATGAATGTGCTTTTTTTTAAAGATTTTATTTATTATTTTAAGAGAGGGGGGAACAGAGAGAGGCAGAGAGGGAAAAAGAGACATCAATGTATGGCTGCCTTTCACCTACCTCCAGCCAAGGACCTGGCTTACAACCTGATTATGTGCCCTGGCTGGGAATCGAACCAGTGACCTTTGGGTTCGCAAGCCGGGGCCTTATCCACTGTGCCACCAGCCAGAGCTGAATTTGCTTTTTAAAAGAATACTTTAAAATGTTATTAAAACTTTTAAAGTCTGTACTTTTAAATGTTTATTAAAATTACTGATTTCATGTATGTATCATATTAGTAATATGTCATAATACCTAACAAATAAATCAGTTTTTAGCCTGATTTGATATTTATGGAATAAAATACTTTGGTGCTCACAAGAAGAGTTATTTGTGGTTTAAAAAAAAAAAAATGGGCTGGCTGGTGGGTCCTGGTGTTAGCGCTGCTTCTATCTGCCAGTCCTAAAAAAAGAAAGAAAAAGGGGAAAAAAAAAAACAAGAAATTGATAGGAAAACCAAACACATTGGCATTAGTACTCACTACACTATCAGGAATATTATTTAGCTTTTTGCAAGTTTTAACATACTTAGATAATCAAGTATACAGCTGAGGTTTATCTGAGTATTTTTGCTGTTCTGATTACTCTTTTTTTCTCTTGTAAAATGCATTTTAAAAGTTATGTATGCTCTACATTGTACTGTATGTATGTATTTTTTTTTTTTTTTTTTTTTTTTTAGATCAAACCAGAAAACCAGGTCAACATCCTGAATCACTTTTTCAGCCACTGCTAAGTAAGTAAGGCCATGTTTACACCCATAAAAGTCTGCCTGTGGGCTTGGTCGATGCTGTATGTAGTTTTAAAGATCCCCTTTTGCAAGTTTAATGTCAGGTGTTGAAAAAGGGTATGGTGAATGCTTAAAAAACCTCATTTTGCATCTTACGTTTTCTTCTTGAGTTAACCACCTCTGTACTCAACCACAGCCCTTCAGCTGTGGGATGACGCCCCAGCCAGCTGAGCCACGCCAGTCAGGGCTGTGTCTGCAGCTCTAAAAAATAAATCACTTACAGTATATGCCTCAGAGAACATAAAATACATGAGCTCAGTTTTAGCTCATTTAAAACTATGAACAAGAAGAGGCAGTAGGAAACACAGAGAGGTTAAGTGACAGCCCAAAGACACAGAGCAGGAAGAGGAGCCAGCATGGAAATCCAGAATCTGATGAAACTGTGTCCTTCCACTCCTGCCATCTGTCCTGTGCGAATCACAGGACAGGCTGCCTGATTCTCTGCCAGAGTTCTTTTCTGCCATGGAAACAAATTGACATGCTTCCTGGTATTCATAGCCGCATGCCTCAAAATTAGAAGAAAAACAAAGACTAGCACTAAAAGAAGAACAAACACTTAATTGAGTATGAGGGTGTGCCAGGCACTTTGCTAAGATTGAGGAGTGAAAAATAAGTGCTCCTCAGTCACTGTCTTTGAGAAGCTCACACCCCAGTTTTAAATCAAGCCCCAGAATTTGAGTCATTAATAGATTAAAAATATCCGTGGGTATGTAAAATCTGTAAGGACTTATTTTTCCCTTTCACATCACTTTTTTTAAAATATGACTTTTTTTTTAAAGATTCTATTTATTCTTTTTAGAGAGCGGGGAAGGGAGAGAGGCGGAGAGGGAGAGAGACATCGTTGTATGGCTGCCTTTCACCTGTCTCCAGCCATGGATCTGGCTGGAGACCTGGCCTACAGTCCGGGCATGTGCTAGAGGATCAAACCAATGACCTTTGGGCTCACATGGTGCTGCCTTATCCACTATGCCACCAGCTGGGGCTATGAGACATTTTTAAAAATAAAAAGTCTTTGGAGAAATCTGTTCATTTTTTTTTCTATTTTGTTTTGATTGCTTAACTAATTTTAATAACATGACATAAAGCTCCTATACTTGATATAATCATTATGCTGAAAACATAGATGAATACTTTTGTTCTTTTAAAAATACAAAAATAGGCCCTGGCTGGTGGCATGGTGGATAAAGCACCAAACTGCTAACCCAAAGGTTGCTGGTTCAATTCCCAGCCAGGGCACATAACTAGGTTGCAAGCCGGGTGTCCAGCCAGGTTTGTAGCTGGAAGCCGGTGAAGGGCAACCATACACTGATGTCTCTCTGTCCCTCTCTGCCTCTCTTCCTTCCCCTCTTTGAAAATAATAAATAAAATCTTTTTTAAAATAAATAATAAAAATACAAAATAAGACATCAAAACAGCCAAGTTTCCATTAAATCATAAATTTATTTATTTTTTATATTATTTTTTAAAAGATTTTTATTATTTTTAGAGAGAAGAGTAGGGAGGGAGGAAGAAAGGGAGAGAAACATCATTGCATGGTTGCTTTTCACCTGCCTCCAGCTATAGACCTGGTTGGAGACCTGGCTTGCAACCTGGTTATGTACCCGGACTGGGAATCGAACCATTGACCTTTGGGTTCACAGGCCAGCCCCTATCCACTGAGCCACCAGGCAGGGCTTGAAACAATTTTTTAAAGAAAGGTTTGCTTTCCATATCATTTTAAGGGAAATTACCATTTGAACAATAATGAAGTTTATTAAACAGAGTTTTAAAGTATTAAAAAATGTTTAACTTTTATCAACTTCATGTTTTTACATTGTTCCCAAATTTTGTATTCAACTGAACTTCAAATCTGCTGACACCCATTGCATTGATTCTACTGTGGAATCTAAGGCATCAGTTTCTTCTTGGAAACTTTTTTTGCCTCTTCTAACATTTCTTGTGTTTCTTCTTGAGGATAACTAAAGAGAACATTACCAGTTTGATAAGGTATCATTAAGTTGTTACCATCTGCAAGCATGATGTCCTCATAGGCATCTTTTAAATTTCGAAGTTGTTTCTTTTTTACCTGTTTCTTCCTTCAGCTCTGTGATTCTACTTGTATTTGCGCAAATGTGTTTCTCTTTTGTTGATTTTCAAAAGCAACACTGACATCTTCTGAGGCCGCCTTCTTCATGGTGGCACCATTTTGGGCCTGAAAATCTGTTTTATAGTCACTGTGTTCATGGAACTCCATTATGTATGTATACATACACACACACATGTACGTATACCTGTGTGTCTGTGTCAGTCTTCAGTAGTCTCTAGGTTTGTCACTTAAAAACAGAGGAAATAACCCTGGCTGATGTGGCTCAGGACTGAGCACTGGCCTGCAAAATAAAGGGCTATTAGTTCAATTCCCAGTCAGGACACATGCCTGGGTTGGGGGCCGGCCCCCATTTTGGGGGCACACTAGAGGCAACCACACATGGATGTTTCTCTCCCACTCTTTCCCTCTCTCTTCCCCTTTCTCTAAAAAATAAATAAGCAAAACAGGTAACAAAATGAATAAGCTGCAGAAACAGAAATAAATTATTTGAAAAAGATACTCTGAATCATCCTATATGTTTGCCTTTTGTTATTCTAAATCTTTGATAGTTCTTAAATGTATCTTCCTATATAAATTATGCCACTCATGCATTGGAATATTATTTAGCTAGGAAAAATGAGTTAATTCTGTTATACTAATGAATATAAATGATTGAGATACATTTTCTTGAATCTAAGATACCTTTGATTTTATGCATCAGTGAGAAAGAAAAATCCAGTTCAACTGTGACATACCATTTATTATGTAGCCTTAAATCTGAGATTTTTATTTTTTCAAGTACTTTTTAGAATGAGAGAAAGGAAATATGAAAAATTATGCATCTACTTTTCAAGAAAGCATTTTGTTAGTATAGGCTGAAGACAAATCGGGAAAAATATACATCTGTGTTATTCACCATGATATTTCTACATGTAGCGTTTTGCAAATAGTATGCACTCAATAGATACTTGTGAAGTTTTACGTTATTTCTTTCTTGAAAGGTGCATTTTTTTTACAGCTAGTATATATTGCATTTGTGTTCAGAAAAAATAAGTTGAAAATAAATTTACATCAATACTTGTATCAATGGGTAGAAGTAAAATCATTCCTTCAGGGCAGATTTGGAAATGTACTTGTTAGAATTGTAATATTTCCTAGTTCCATTGTGCCATTTTACAGACGTCCTTAAATATCACCCCAAAACATATGTCTGTTATTTCATAACTCTGCAATGTCCACAAATTACTTATATAATACATAATGTTACATATGGACTGCCCGGGTTTCTATATCAGCCCTACTACTTTGAGACATGTAACTGGGCAAGTTATCAATTTAAGTGTATTTACTTGTAAAATAGGAATAATAATAGTATTCACCACAGAAAGTGTGAAAGTTAAGTAAAATTACACTGACATCTGGTAAGCATTCAGTACAGTTCATCATTATTTTGATGGTATTGATCCTAAACCTGACTTCTAATTACCCAATACCTGAACATTTTGAAGTTTAGAAAGGGGAAAACAGTTACATATTGTATATGTTTGGGGCTGATGAAAGAAAAGTTTTTGTTTTTGTTTCTTGGATTCATAGTATCTGTAGTAAACAAGCAAAAACATTTATGCAGTATCTTCCTGTTATTTCTGAGCATTCCCTGACTTTATCTCTGTTTTCTTTTTTAGGCCGAGACTTCCCAGTCCTGGATAAACAACGTCCAGTGCTAAGTGAGTGGTTGGTGGGTGGTCCCTGATTGGTTAACCAATTCTTACTCTGCCAACAAAAAGTACTGATGGGATTTTAAGTCACTTCCTCTTCTCTGCCTTTTAATTCACCACACGTTGGTGATATAGGTGGTAGCCACTCTGTGATGTGAAAATGTATTTGGGACTATCTACTGCAAGTTAATTTATTTGCAAGAGTAAATGGTCAATTTTTTCTTTTTAAATAACATTGAAGTAAAGTTCAAGTGTTCCTGAATTCAGTCATTCTTACAGACCAGAGCAAAGGGCTCTTACAGATTAGTTTCTTAGGTGATTATACAGGGCAAAAGTAGGTTTACAGTTGTGAGTACATGAAACATAATTTATTCTTGTTTTGTTTATTTATTTATTACTGTATTACTTGTTATTATTAACCCACTATTTGCTCACCCCTGTGTATGTATTGCTACCTGTTTGCTGGGAAGTAGTTCATTCTCACAGATGTAGTGCTTTGCCATTATTCAACACTGGAGTATGGTATATGCATTTTTCACAGTATGTGAAACGATACTTCAACATATGTATCTGCTTCAGGCTCGGAATATCAAAAAACCTCTCAGGACTGGGTTCCACAGACCCCCCAAATGAGGACGAGGATACAAAGTAAGTTGATAAATCTACTAGGTTGTTGAAATAATTTTATTTGCTGTTTTTCTTGATTATTTAACATGCAGAAACATTGAGTTCTTCAGATAAGTATTTAGGTTGTTTGTGATTTCATTAATAAAGGGACAACTGTGATGACTTGTTTGCTGTTTCCATGTGCTTGGACTGGCAGGAGACGGACTAGGTGTACAGTGTAGTTGTGGTGTGAGCCTGTCGGTGGGTGACGGGCCCAGACCTGCCAGGCTGCCGGTTCTCTGCGCCAGCAGTGCACTCTGTCTGTGACCATGAGAGTCTGCGCTTCTGTGGAGCCTGTTTTTTATCTTTCGCAGACTTTGTTTACTTTCATATAAGTAAACTGGGAACAGCTTTGCTTGTAATAAAGGCTAAAATCTACAAACTATATTTTCACATTTAGGTTTAGGATGGCTTAGATGTCATGGAATTTAAGAAATACCAGAAATAGGGGGGAGGGGGAGGAGGAGGCAAAGAAGGGGAACAGTTTAGGAACTAGAATGGAAGAACCATGGACATGGACAACAAGTGGGATTGACTTTTGAGGGGAATGGATGGGTGGCGAAGGGGACAGAGGGGAGTAATAAGGGGATCAATGTAATACAACAACAATAAAATTAAATTTTAAAAAATACCGTAAATACATGCGATAAAACAATCATACTTTGCATTCAGTGTCTTATCATAAGTTCTGTAGCAATGTGTTTTTATTAAGTCTTGACTGTATAAAAAAATACCCATGCCTTTAGTGACCCATAACTTCTCTCCCAAGAATTCTTTACTCACCTAGTTTAAGATTTGAGAGAAACATCAATTTGTTGTTCCACTTACTTTTGCATTCATTGGTTGACTCTTGTATGTGCCCTGACCAGGGACAAACCTACAACCTTGGTGTACTGGATGACACTCCAACCAACTGAACTACCCAGTCAGGGCCTCCCTTAGTTTTATTTAGATAATATAAAAATCCCCATTATGTATCTCTTGCTAATGAAATGACTGACTATAATTGGACAAGGTTAGCTCTGTGGCTTTGTTTTCCATCAGTAAAGTAGTAATGGTCTCAATTCATTTTTTCCACCAGTGAAGTTTTACCCCACATGTAGGTGAGTTTTTTTAGCTATCTAAACTGGATTCGTTTTTTGCCCTTGCCATATTGTTGGCTATCATTTTTTTTTAAATAATTTATTTATTTTTAGAGAGAGGAGGAGGAAGGGAGAAAGAGAGGGAGAGAAACATCAATGTGTGGTTGCCTTTCATGTGCCTCCAACTGGGGTGCTGACTCTCAACCCAGGCATGTGCCCTAACTGGGAATCTAACTGGCGTCCCTTTGGTCCTCAGGTCCGAGCTCAGTCCTCTGAGCCACACTGGCCAGGGCTCACTGTCATTTCATATTGCTTGGTGTACCTGCTATTAGAAGACCATTTGCTCTTACAATTTGCTACTAGAATTGGGAAACTAAATATTAATTGTTCAGCTTATTAGGATTATGTTTTTAACAAGGTAAATTAAAACTTACTTTGAAGATCTGACAGATAACTGTTAGAAATAAAAATATGAGTCTAAGAATATGTCTTATGAAAAGCTCAGAGACATATGTTATTAATTCTTAACTCTATATTCTGGGTAATAGATTACTTCCAGAAAGGTGAAGCATAGTATACAATATTATCAAAAAATGTATTAAAAACTTCAATAAAGTAATAAAAATAAAAGTAAAACTAGCAAACTTATTACATAAAGTGGACATGTTGCTAAAAAAGTTTGTATAATTTTTATATTGTCCAATAAAACACTGCGAATGCAATGTAAAAGGGAAAATAATAACATTGAAGACCTGATTAGAATGTAGAAATAGATCGTTTAGCTGCTAAATTGATAGCTAATTTTTTTTTCTGTTTGTATTCTTACTTTGTCTTTAGTATATTTATTACAGTTTAAATAGTCGTATCCTCATTGATAGCCATATACGATATATGTATATATGGCTTTGAGAGTTACATGGAAATTATATACCATGTAAGTTTGCACATTAAGGCGCAGATAAGACCTTGGCTGTGTGACTTAGTTGACTGGAGTGGCATCCCAGTGCACCAAGGTTGAAGGTTCATTCCCCGGTCAGGGCACATGGCAGGAATCAAACAGTGGGTGACGGGTGGAGCAACAGGTCAGTCTCTTCAAAGATCCTAATTTCCTGTATCCATATGGGGTTGCCAGACCATATGAAGTTCCATTTAATTTTTGAGGAGCCTTCTTAATAGTTTTCATAATGGCTGCACTGATTTATTTTCCCACCAATAGTGTACAGGGTTTTCTTTTCACCAAATCCTCTTCACAGACCTCGCTCTTGTTTTTTGGTAATAACTATCCTAACAAGTGTGAGGTGATTTTGATCACCTGTCTGTGCTTTTTTAGTTGGATAGAACCTCATGTTCTATTTCTGCTTTTGGTGCCTGTGCTTCTGGTGTCATATCCAAGAAGTCATTGCCAAGGCCAGTATCAAGAAGCTCTTTCTCTATGTTTCTTCAGGAGCTCTTTCTCTATATTTTATAGTTTTGGTTCTTACGTGTAAGTTTTTAATCCATTTTGAGTTGACCTATGTGTATAGTAGATGATTAGGGTCCAGTTTCATTCTTGCACATGTGGATATCCAGTTTTCCAACACCATTTATTACAGAGGCTGTTCTTTGTCTGGCAGCCTTGTCTAAGATCGGTTGGCCGTATCTGCATGAGTTTATTTCTCGACCCACTTCTCTTCCATTGGTCTGTATGTCTGTTTTCATGCCAGTACCATCCCTTTTTGTTTCGTTTTTCGATTTTTGGTTTTTTTTAATGTATGGTTGCCTTTGACCTGGCTGGGGACCTGGCTTGCAACCTGGTTATGTGCCCTGACTGGGAATCGAACCAGTGACCCCTGGGATCGCAGGCCGGCACCAATCCACTGAGCCGCGCCAGCCAGGGCACCATCCTGTTTTGATTTTTAGCTTTGTGATATATTTTGAAATCAGGAAATGTGATGCCTCCAACTTTGTTGCTTGGAGTCTTTTGTGGTATGATATGAATTTTAGAATCGTTTTATTTCTGTAAAAAGAATGCCATTGGAACTTTTATAAGAATTGCCCTGAATCTGTAGATTACTTTGGGTAGTATAGACATTTTAAGACTTTTCTGTAATTTATGAACATGGGATGTCTTTCATTTTACTTCTATCTGCTTTAAATTTCTTTCATCCATTTTTCATAGTTTTTAGTATACAAGTCCTTCATCTCCTTAAGTTTATTCTTTTTTTACTTTTTCTGATGCTACTGTAAATGGAATTGTTTTTTAATTGTTTGTGTTAATTTTGTTTCCTTAGTTTACAGTTTGAGTCATATAAATATTATAACAGCTAATCACATTAATATTGTAGTATTAACATTTCACAGCAGTTTTATGTTATCTCATTTGTTCTATGCAAGTATGGAGTGAGGTATCCAAGCTAAACGTTATCTATTGGATTTCTTTTATACATTTGTAAGTTTGGAAGCTTCTAAAAGATGTAGTTCCTAGGCTGAACAAGAAATTATACAACAGTATGCCTTTAGAGTTACAGTTGATGTCATTTTGTTTCATTTCAGGTTTTTTGTCATGTAACCAAAACCAAAAAGTAAGGCTGTTTCTGGATCTTGGCAATGCTAATTTTATTCATCCAGTTTAGTTCAGTGTTTCCCAAATTAAGGCTATTGATAAAGACCAGGAATAACCACCAGAAAGGTCATTATATATATATATATAGCATTTCCTGTATCCTCACCAGACAGAAGTTGCAATATATGTCATTTTGTTCAGATAGTATATGTTTCCTTTCATTATAGTTGTGCTTATTTACTTGATCCTTTTAACTTTGTCCCAGAAGTTTCACGGTTCCCATCAAATAATTCGTTTTTGTTTTTTTCTCCATTGGATTTTTATTATTTATTTTTTTAAATTTAATTTTATTGTTGTTGTATTACATCCATCCCCTTTTCCCTCCCCTCTGTGCCCTTCCCCATTCACCCCCTCCCTGCCAAATTCAATCCCACTTATCCATGTCCATGGTTCTTTTGTCCCATCAAATAATTTGGATCAAATACTTGCGTTATTAAGAGTGTGCTTTACCCCAGACCACTACGTGCTGTCAGTGACTGTGAGGGAAATAGGTCTCTGCCTCAAGGAGCTGCCATTCTAATGGGTCTTTCCGCTTTCTTCTGTTTCTGGCTGATCTCCATCTTTTTCTCTCTTGGTGGAATTTTTATTTTCTTTTTCTGTTGGAAATACTTCAAGTTATGAAATAAATTGATAAGTCTTTATTACTCCTATTATTAGGTAACAGCATTCAGAAATCAAAACTTGGAAACCAGTCTCCATCAGCCTTCAGCCAACGTAAGTTTTTCAGTTTTTATTGAGTCCCCAAGAGTGATCCATAATTGTTTTTAATTATTTTTTGGCAATAAAATAACACTATCTGAAGAATTGCATTTTAAGCACTTCAGAGGAACAAGTATATTTTACTAGCAGTGAAATTCTTTAAGGATAAATTATATGAAATGACATCTGGTTTTCCCCTTCATTTTCTGGTACATGAGACCAAAAGTAAAAGTTAATAACTAAAGTTACTAATATTATTAACTGAGTGAACTTTGCTGAGGGGGAATAAAAGACCTCACGTAACATACATAGTGGGATTGCCATGGGTTTAAAGTCCACAGGCCTGTGTTTGAATTAGATTGGACCACCTTCTTCATAGCATTGGGGGCAAGTTTAAATTTCTAATCTTGCTTATTATCCTGAGTGAGTACTAAGAAAACAACAGGGATTCTCAGACTTTTTGTTCCCAAAAATACTTTCCACTGATTAAATTAATAGTACCCTAAAGAGCCCTGGCTGGTAGGACAGTGGATAAGGCTCCAGCCTGTGAACCCAAAAGTCGCTGGTTCAATTCCCAGGCAGGGCACATAACCAGGTTGTAAGTCAGGTCTCCAGCCAGATCTGTAGCTGGAGGCAGGTGAAAGGCAACCATACACTGATGTTTCTTTCCCTCTCTTCTTCTCTGCCTCACTCCCTTCCTCTCTTTCCAGAGATAATAAATAAAATCTTTTTAAAAAAATAGTACCCTAAAGAGCTTTTAAAAGAAAATATTGGTGCCCTGGTTGGTGTGGCTCGGTAGGTTCAGTGCCACCCTGCAAACCAAAGAAGCACCTGTTGGATTCTCAGTCAGGGCACATGCCTGGGTTGCAGGCCAGGTCCCCAGTTGGGGACACTCAAGGGGCAACCAAACACTGATGTTTTCACCCCTCTCTCTTCCTCCCTTCACCTCTCTAAAAGTAAATAAAATCTTAAAAAGAATTTATATTTATATATATATATAAATATAAAATACCTATTCATAAGTACCTAAAATCAAAATTAAAATTTTTTTCTTACATATTACTTCTAAATAACTTAGTAAGAAGAGTGAGATTATTTTATATATTTTCTAATCTTTTTAATGCCTGGCTTAATAAAAATGAAGCTGGATTCTCATACCTGTTTCTGCATTTAGTCTCGTTTTGGTTGAAGTATCTGCAGAAAGTAGAACTTTATAAGGAAATGTAGAGTTTTAATAGTTTCAGGTAATTGTGGATATTCTTATTTTAATACTCTCCAAAAGTCAACAAGTGGTATTTTTTAAATGTAATTTGAAATACATTTCAAATTATCAGATTTGAAATCTGATACCACATCAATGAACTTTTTGTATTTTATCGAATTCATTGATTGTTATTGTACTTTGGGTATAATATCACACACTAGTCATTAGGAAAATATTGGTTCACTAAGGTATGTAGTTCATCCAAATGTTGAGACATTTGTAATATAGTAGAAAAAAAGATTACATTTGTTAACACCACCACCAATCTCAGGACAAAAAGGTCTTTAAGAACTGGGTGATTTCACACGGATAGTGGCAGATAAAGTATTTCCACAATTCTAACTTTCACGGTAACCTTGAATTTTATAGTTGGCAACAAATAGTGTCAGTTGTCAGGATCACTTTGTTTACTTTGAAGGAAATGTCCATCAGAAACACAAACCGGACTCACCTTGGTTGACTTGGTCTGATTAAGAACTGTGAAAAGGCACTACTTCCATTCACAGCAGTTGCACCGCTCTTTTCCAGAGACATCCGCTGCACTGATGTGTGTCAGCAGTGCTTTGTGTGTGCTTCCCATTTCCTCACACAGAATATTGAGATTTGTACTCAGGAGTTGCGTTTTAATGAGAAATCACTTCAGCTGCTTTCTGAAGGGCGTTCTGAAGTGAAACTGGTAACATGGACATATGGCCATGAAGAACCAGAGGCTTTACTAGAACAGTTCGGTTTCTCTGCCCCGTGATCCATTCTGAGGCATCATTGGTTTTTCTCATCAAGGTGTTTTTACTTTTCCCTTTAAGACTTTATCATTTCGGCTTTCAAGAGACATATGCATGCTTATACACCTAACTTCAACCCTTGGTTATGAGATTTTTATGAAAACATAAATTATTTTTTAATTTAAATAATTTTTATTACAGTGAATATACAATATTATATTCGTTTCCAGTGTACCCCTAAATTACTTATTTAAGAAAGTAAGTTATCAACTTCCTTCTTTAAATTCCTCTTTTGTCTAGAAATTAAATTGGTTTTACAAGTCACTTGCCCTTGAAGCTAAGAAAATTATATTTGTATATGTCATTTCTTTTTGCCTGCACAGATGTGACTACACAACCCAAAAATGCATCTTTTCTTCAGCATAAGTGCTGTTGGATAATAGTTATGCTCACTTTTCTCGCCATGGGGAGTTGGTGGTATACTCACCCTCCTGAGGTAGAATCCATTGCTGTTAAAGAGTTCCAGAACCAGATGAAACAACTTATGAATAAGTACCAAGGGCAAGATGAGAAGCTGTGGAAAAGGAGCCTCACATTCCTGGAAAAACATCTCAATAGCTCCCAGCCTCCGCCTCAGCCTGCCATCTTGCTGCTCACTGCTGCCCGCGACGCTGAAGAAGTGCTCAGGTGTCTAAGTGAACAAATCGCCGATGCCTATTCCTCCCACCGCAGTGTCCCTGCCATCCGGATTGATGGGACAGGCAGAGCTTCTCAGGACAGCGATGCTGTGAAGCTGGAGGTGGACCAGGAACTGAGCAACGGATTCCAAAATGGCCACAATGCAGCAGTAGTGCACCGCTTGGAGTCACTGCCTGCAGGTGCCACTTTGATCTTCTATAAGTATTGTGACCATGAGACTGCAGCCTTCAAAGACGTAGCCTTAGTCCTGACTGTCTTGTTGGAGGAGGAGACACTTGGAAACAGTCTGAGCCTAAAGGAAATTGAAGAAAAAGTGAGGGATTTCCTCAGAGTCAAGTTCACTGACTCGAACACACCCAGCTCCTACCAACACATGGACTCGGACAAATTGAGGGGGCTGTGGAGCCGCATTTCCCACTTGGTCCTGCCTGTACAGCCTGAAAACGCCCTGAGAAGGGGCATCTGCCTGTAAGGGGTGACGGAAGAGAAATCATGCCTCAAGGTCTAAGAATTTTTCAGACTTTCTACCAGAGACAGAATTCAGAGCTCTTTTTGAAAGAACTGGTTTCTTTTCAAAGGAAGTTACGTTCTCATGTAAATGTGGAACATTTAAATCATTTATCCAGTCTAGTACCTGTTATTTGAGAGAAACATTTCCCTATTTCCACTGAGTTTGTGTTACTGGTATCTGAGAACTGCTGGTTATATGCAACCCCATAGAAGATTGATTTAGGTTCTGGGTTGAATTATTATTATCATGGCATGACCAGTAAGAAAGACTAGAAAATCCTTCCTTCAAATCCTCCCAACTTTTCATTGTAGACTTTTTGCAATTTGTTATTAGTAAGGCCCTAAATGCAACTATGGGTTTTCCCGTTTTGTTTTCTTTTATATCACTTAGGTGTGAGTTCCTTAGTCAGTTTCTTCTTACAGGAACAAAAGTATTAAAAGGTCATCTGAGTGGGTTTGGGGTTTTTTCCTTTGTTTTTGGAGGGTGGGGAGAAGGCAAAGGAAAAGAGAATTTGTGGAATGGGTAAGGAAAGAAGGGGAAAAAATAAGTCTTTTAAGATGAGATGTTAAAATAAGCCACTGAGACTTAGGTTAGCCGATCATAGTTATCTAAAACTCCCTTCTCAGTGAATTCTGTTGGGATTTGTTTTTCATGTGTTGTTCTTTTACCTTGCAAGAAATGTTTGGTCCTCCCCAAGACATCAAAGCATGCAGATCACATGCAGAACAAGTAAGCATACTTGTTCATTTGACTGTTAAAGACAGGTAAATTCAGAGCAGTTTATTTTGGATATGGTTTAAAGCTTTGTTTTGAATTATATGTAGTTTCTGAGGAAAGGAGGGGAAAAAGGAATATAGTTTCAGGAATTGGTAAGCCATTTGTGAGCCAGCATTCCTGGGTTCCTGAAGCATTTAATTTTGTGCGTGTCTAGTCATTGCTGTCTAAGTCCTTTAGTGACACTCTTAGAACAAATACTGTATAAAGATTTCCTATGCACAGGATAAATTTTATTAAGAGTGCCTCAAGCCAAAAAGAAAGTGAACTTTACCATACATGAGGAATGTTAAAATGTACTATTGTACATTACTATAGAATTTCCATTGTAACTTTGTATCTGTAACAGCTTTCTCATTGACTGCTTTGGTTTTCTTAGGATCTTAAAATTCTGGAGTCACCTTGTTTTTTAATTATCAATAAACCTTATGAAAATAATTGTTTTTAGAAATCTAGAGCCAGTCATTGGCTTCACCATTTACCTATTGAGCATCTCATGACCAAGTAGTAGAACATGGTCTGATTTCTTCCAGCTGGGGCCACCTGTATTCATAAATGTGTACCCCTTACTATAATTTGTTTCTGTCAGAAGTCAGGTCATCTGACTTATGGAGGATTCTAAAATAAGAGTTTTAGGAAAGGCTTATTTTATACCTTTATATTATATGGAGAAACAAATGTTTTTAATGTTTCACTGACCAAAATAATTTTAAAGTAATTAATTTTACTTACCTTTCAAGAAAATAATTATAGCAGCTGATCTGTAAATGACTTTAAAAGCTATTTTAGTATTTAAATAAATTTACTTTTCTTAGTTTGTACTTTATGTGTTGTAAACTTAATGATTCATGAACTTTTTTTTTTTTAATTGTAGAGTTTTCTTTACACTTGCTAGGAGAAATAAAGGCCACACAGAATTGGATCCCTTCATAAGTAATTGGTTAAAAGTATAATCACCATGATTTTCTATTTTATCCAGGGATTTTGAATTATCACTAAAATGGAATTAATTTAGGTATTCCCAACTTGACAAAAGAATCTATAGCATTGCTTCTCAAATTTTTTATTCTTACCTTCCTGCAGAGCCTTTTTAGATACATTTTTTCTATTTGTCTTCCCCCTACCCCCAGGACATTTTAATACCACACATATTCTCTATATCTGTTTAGGGATCATATGTATTTTTGTGCTTTATGAAGATGAAGAGTAATATTTTTTTGACCCATTGAGAATGCATGCTCAAGGACATCTGTGTTTTAGATCATTACTACCCAGAATACTCCGTTTCCTGTTTATGTCATCATCCTTTTGTAAAGGAGAATTTCATAAGTCATCAGCTTGGAAATAGGGACTAGGGTCTTTAGAAATTAGTCACATTGTGACTTTGGGTAGCAACACTGGCCCAGGGGAAACCACAGTACGGTACTAGTCATAAAAATTTCTAGAAACTCCAGGCTGCAAGCCAGGTCCCCAGCCAGGTCTGTGGTTGGAGGCAGGTGAAAGGCAACCTACATTGATGTCTCTCTCCCTCTCTGCCTCTCTCCCTTCCCCTCTCTCTGAAAATAATAAAATCTTTTAAATAAAAATTTCTAGAAACTTATTTTGCTTCCATTTTAATAACTTCCTTATACTTAAGGAAGTTTTCTAAACCTCCTACCCTCAAAACAAAGATGGAAGTAAACTTGGTTTTCATTCTGTGAGAAGTATAACGAAAGGATGTGCGTAGATCATGCCTAAGCTAAAGGTAAAGCTAGTTTCCCGTGAACTTGCATCTTTGGAAACTGGCCTTTGTGTGAGCAGTGTGAGGAAGCATTTCTCACCGAATGGGTGAAGGTAAGGGACTCTTCTGCCATGTTGTCCCCATCAAGGTCATAAAGCAAAATCTTAGGGCATGATGATTCTACTGGCCTTAGCCATCTGGAATGAAGACATGAGTCCCAAGTCCAGGAATCCAAAGTGAACAAGCTGCCCTGGACTGGAAAAAGGAAACTCCTTGTTTGGTATGTCCTTGGCCTAGATTCAGAGCAGAGTCCCCACAGACGCTGGTCACATGGTAGGAGAGAGAGAGCCTGTCACCTGAGCATAAAAAGGAGAAACCCTCAAAGCCTGTACATTGCATGCTTCCCTTTTACACATGCTTGGAACCTTCCAGAATGCTTCATTTCCTGTCCTCCCACTTTCCCCAATTTCATGCTCCTCTAATTCTTGTTTCTTAAAGCCTTAATTTTTTAGACAACCTCACTGAAAACTTCCTTTATTCCCCACCCTCAGATACTGGTCCAGCTGCCTTGTCTGCACACTCATTCGCCCTGTGTCCCCATGGACAGCAGGTGCACATTCCCACAACCATGTGCCTCTTGACACCAGGAGTGTCATCGATATAGGCACAGTGAATATCACACAGAGTGCTCAAATAGTTGAATAAAAATTGCACATCCTACCTAGCAAGCTAGAACAGGTAAGTTGTATCTTTCATGGTGTTTTAACTTTCTATATTTCCTGCTATTCCTGAGCTGTTTTCTAAAGCTTTTATGACTATTCCATCCAGGAGTCAGTGATGCTATGAGTAATTTAAGGCCAATCCATGTGGTGCAAGGAAACTAGCCCATTTCCAGTGAAGCATGCAAGGACCCTAGTGAGAGGTCCCCACAAGGAAGTGGATATTAAGAAACCAAACTGAAAGGTCCTGAGGCTTTTCCACAGTGAGATTTGGAATTTGAATTTCCTTTAAAAAGCTAGCGCATTTCCTTACATCTTCCCATATTATAGTTGAGATAAGAGACAGTGTGAAGGGAAGATGGGTAAGATATTCGAGAAGTGGAATTCATAAGGTTTGGTCATTGAATGTGGTGTGACAGAGAGTCTATTAAAATACTTCACAGAGGACTCTTCAAGTGCTGTATTACTAAACATCTTTCTATTTATCTCAGATATCTTCTCTCCCAAAAATACTAAGCATGTAATGTAGACCAAATTCTTCTCTCTGGGAATCTTTATGTTGACTTCCAGCAGTTTGAAGTAGAAAGAATCACATATTTAGTCAGGGATTGTCTGATTATAAATAAAAACTCTGTCTAACCAGCAAAAGAGAAAGGGGGGAAGAAGGTGGGTAGTGTAAGGCTATCCGTCTCAGGAACTGAAGGCTGTTCTGGATGGAGACCTCGGTAGCTGGTCCCTCTGCCTCTCTACTTAGGGTTCACTTCCCCTTAGTGACTTTAACACACAAGGGGGAGAGTCTGATTGGATGATCCCTGAAGAAAATACATGATTATATATATATTTGGCCAGGGTACCCCTTTAACAGGGACCAGGGGTGAGGATGATTGCTGAGATCAGACCAAAGAATATGCAGAGATGGTTAAGAGACAGCTGAATACATCCTCAAGTGTATAAAGACCTCTATATCATGTGCTACTAAACTGGTTAATTCATTTTTTAATCAAAGGAAATTAAAGGTAATGAAAATAATTGTAAAGTTTTAAAATCTGAGTCCTGGTCATGGCTCTGTCTAGATATATTTGACATAAGCAAGCCCTTTGTGTGGCTCTGCTACAAATGTATTCTGATTTCTTCCCATTGCTTCTGTGTTCTCTCTGCTGAAAAAGGGAAACAGTTACCAAACTCCAGTGACTATCTTAATACGTAATGGCTACTATTTGTTGTAAGATCCTCAAAAGAACACAGCTTTCTTTAGTTTTCAGTCTGTATCTTGGGCAAGGGGGCATGGTAGGCAGCCATATACCCCTGATTCAAACCTAAGGTTCGAGTGTTTTCCCACTTTCAGAGAGCACCTCCTGGGGGCTAACTCAAGAGAATCTGCTCCGTGATCTACTGTCCTCCAAAGAGAACATTCACCCATGGCAGCTAGCACTTCTTGATGGGCAAAATGTTTAAATCCAGTCTCAATCCCCTAAAGTTTGAATGGACTTCTTATTTTTTGTCCCACGAAGATGGAAACAAGCTATATAAAGATCTTTAGTTGTCCTTCACCCTTTTCCATATTTTGTTCTTTTATTAAATACTTAGGAAAGCTGTTCCATTACATGCATCAACTGATTTAATTCTCACAATAACGCAGTGAAGTGTTACTATAACCCTAATTTAACAGACAGGAGACTGATTCACAGAAGGGTATAAAGGGACACTCAAGAATCCCCAAGTTCGCCCTGGCTGGTGGCATAGTGGAAAGGTGCCAGCCCGCGAACCCAAAGGTCGCTGGTTCGATCCCCAGCCAGGGCACATAACCAGGTTGCAAGCCAGGTCTCCAGCCAGGTCTGTAGCTAGAAGCAGGTGAAAGGCAACCATACATGGTGTTTCTCTCCCTCTCTGCCTGACTCCCTTCTCCTCTCTCTAAAAATAATAAAATCTTAAAAAATGAAATAAAATCCCCAAGTAGCAAGTGCTGAAGCAGAGATGGGGACCCAGGCAATCTGGCTTTAAAATACCTACTCTGACCACTCTGAATATAACCTCTAGAACCTGATATATGGTGCTTCCCCCCAATCTCTTCAGGCTCAGTGTAGGCTGCAGTGCTTCTCCAACCTGCGTGTTCTCATCTGTGGCTCCCCTTTAAGCCCTTTTCTGTCCTTCCTCCTTGCTCAGCTTTGTGGAATCCAGTATTGCACACACCAAGGGTGTGAAGAAGCTCAAGTAGCGTGAGACGGCAGTCCCACAGTCCCACCCGTTGACTCATATTTGCTTTATGTTGGCATCATGCTTTTGTAACCAAAGGTCTGCAGTGTTGGTTCACAGTTCATCTTCTTTCAAAACACCTACATGTGAGCTGGCTGTCAGGTTTCCCAGCATACTACACAGCTTCTGTTTTTGCCTTTCCAGCCTTGATGCAAAATGACACCTCTTTGAATTCCTAAAATAGAGCCCATTTGTAGCAAAAGCATTGGCAGTTTCACAGTTAGAGGGAAGATGATGATGAAGAGCACAGGCCCACTGTCTGGATGCCGGTGGACCACCTGGGCCCCAGTCCCAGCTCAGCACTTTCTCACAGAATGATGCTGATGGATTACTTAACTTCTCTAAACCTCAGTTTCCTTATCTCTAAAATGGGGGCAATCACAGTGACTAGTCTTTCACAAAGTTGTGAGGATTAAATCAGGTAAGTGCCAAGCACTTAGAAATGCCTAGGGCATTGAAGGTATAATATTAGGCATTTTCGGTCCCCTAGATTCTTAGCAAGGATTCTCTTTGCCCCTTCTGAATGGCATCAGCTGGGACTGGCTTCTATTTCTCCCCTCCTAGGTGACCCTGATTATGCAGAGTACACAGTACTTCCCCCAGGTTACACCCCAACTACAAACCCCAGCCCCTTACAATGTTCATTAAACAAAGCACTCCCAGGTACTCAAGTCCAGCCTTTCCAAAATCCCGGGGGATTAAACATGAGAAAGCTTCCCATCGTTCATATATAGTTCTTTTTACTATTCACCTGGCTCATGCTTATTCAGCTTCACTACTTTTGTCCTTCAAGACCTTGCTTTTATTCAATCATCTGTAATTTGTTGATGCTATTTTCCAAATGCTGCGCAGATCCCCACTGCGTGGAACAGCAAAGGTATGCTAGCTAGCTACCTAGACACCCTTAAAGGAAGAATTTGTTGCACCAGCTGCTGGGACCGCAGTCAGTCACTTCGTAGACTGCCCCAGCTGCAGAGAGCCCCTTTGCCCAAGGTCGTGCCCAGCGAGGCGGGGAGCAATGCACATGCCGTGACTCAGCCTTCTCAGCCCAGCACCGTGCAATCTGGATGTGCCATTTGCACTCAAGCTTCCCGTGGCGTTGGCTGAGGCTATAGGACCTGTATTACAGCATGACTTTTCCTTCCCTCATCCTGCTTCCTTCCCTCCCTTCCACACGTGTTCATATGAAGGGTACTGCCTAGTAGATATCCTGCATGTACAATTTCGTCTCAGAATCTACTTTTCGGAGACCCCAACCTGTGTCACATCAAGCTTAGTATAGTCTAAGCTAAAGTTTATTGAGCTCTTAACACATGCCAGGCACCATCATAGGTACTCCGCACACTGTATCTCATTCAATTTTCATAATCCTTTGAAGTAAATACTACCTTCCAGCTATAGATGAGGAAACAAAGACACAAATTTGTACCATTAGTAACTGGTGGCAATAGGATTTGAACTCACTGTCTGACTCCAGAGTCTACATTCTCTCTATTTTTAAAAGATTGTATTTATTTCCTTTTAGAGAGGAAGGGAGTGAGAAAAGAGGGAGAGAAAAGAAACATTCAAGAGATACATTGATAGGCTGCCTCTCACATGCTGCCAACTGGGGTCCTGGCCTGA
Source organism: Noctilio leporinus (assembly GCA_004026585.1). Lineage (NCBI taxonomy): Eukaryota > Metazoa > Chordata > Mammalia > Chiroptera > Noctilionidae > Noctilio > Noctilio leporinus. The sequence continues at coordinate 331,639 of PVIW01000727.1, forward strand.
AACCCAGGCATGTGCCCTGACTGGGGCTCAAACCAGTGACCTTTCAATTAGCAGGCTGGTGCCCAATCCACTGAGCCACACCTGCCTGGCCAGAGCCTACATTCTTAACCTTCATGCTTCATCCTATCCCATACTCTGGACCTCTTAAGGAGCAAAAATGCTATTAAACCTTATCTTACAAACCACAAACATGTAATGGATACAAGAAATACCATTAAGCCCATAGCATTTTGCTTGATCTTCCCAATGAAAGTCTGTGATTTATCGTCCGTAATCTGCCCATTGTTCAGCAGATGACTCAAGCTGTGTTTGAACGGCGTGATACTTGCTCTGTGGACCATAATGTCTTAGTGGGCAGATTCCAATGAAAGCTCTTCCTTTGGAAATAGTCCCATGGATGAGATTTTGTGTTGTTAACTGGTAGATTGCAAAGACCCAGTTGGCTCCTCCAAAGTATTTTTACAAGCCTTGGATAAGAAGGTTGACAGACACAGTGAACGAAGTACTTTCATGTTCAGGAAATGAGCTGGCTTCCTCTCCCTGACTTCATCTCTAAGTTTTCATTGTTGCTGAATTAGCAGCTTTGCTTTTTGAGTCATCCAGTTGTTCCTGAAGTAGCCCTTTGACCTTTGCCATTTCACACGAGAAAATCAATATTAGCTGGTTGGACTACAGGTTAAGCTCAGAGTTAGTCCTCGGCAAATAATCTTTTGCCCCCTTATATCATGTTTTCTTGTTTCTCTAGAAAAGGGACACAAACCGACAGCAGTTTCAACGTCTCCCTTAAATCTTCCACAAAGTGTACAGAGAGGGATATAAAGATGTATGTGCATGCTTAAAATGACCTTTTCGATAAATTAAAATGTAATTAATTCAAACAAGAAGGTTGATAGAACTCTCCTGGCTGTAATTACAAAGTTGTTTTAAGTCCCTTTTTGTTTGTTTCAAATCTTAAATGTAAACATATGAGTTTAAACAACAACAACAACAAAAAAGTAGAAAATGGCCCTGGTTGGCAGAATAGTGGATAAGGCGCCGACCTGGTAACCCAAAGGTTGCTGGTTTGATTCCCCAGCCAGGGCACGTAACCAGGTTGCAAGCCAGGTCTCCAGCCAGGTCCTTAGCTGGAGGAAGGTGAAAGGCAACCATACATTGAAGTCTCTCTCCCTCTCTGCCTCTTTCCCTTCCTCTCTCTCTGGAAGTAATTTTTAAAAATCTTAAAAAAAAAAAAATGTAGAAAGGGCATGGAAGTATGGTCTCACGATCTCTTTAAAGCATCCACTGTCCTTGAAGCAATGCAAACAGTGCAATGAAGTTAAAATACATAAAGAGGGTAAATAGGAATTAATAAAGTGAAAAGCAAGTTGAACAGGAAGGGTTTGGGATAATCAGCAAGCCTGGTAAAGTCCAACTTTCAGCCAGAATGAGGTCATGCTCAGATAACAAAATACTTCTGGAGCCTTTCGTCAGAGGTTCACCAAGTGCTTTGCTGACATTATCTAATAGCAAATATTATGACCCGCATTTCATAGGTGAAGAAACTAAGATACTAAGAAACTAAACAATTTACTTAAAGAGGCACAATGAGTTTGTAATGGAACTAGACAATTATTTCAGGAATCGAATCTACTTTTCTGTTCTTAGTACAAGGTCAACTTTCCAGATACCAAAGGACATTTATTGGTGTAGATTTGTAGTGAATGTACTTTTAAAACTGGTATCTCCTATAAATAATTCGATGAAAATGCTTTTGGTGGAAATCATGGTTGCTCTCTGTGGGCAATCATGATTTAAAGATAAATTCTTCCAGATTCAAAAAAGTATCCATATTAGGTTTAGGTCATTTGGTAGAACCCATTTTAGGTACCTACACAGAACCTGAGTGAAATCATATCAATAATACCCAAAGTCCTAATGGTTATTTTGTGTGTGTGTATGTGATGCATTATTTTTGGGTGGCGGGGCATGAACAGGAGAGGCCTAGGAATTATTCCATGTTTTCTATCCCCGCCCCGCTCAGTATTGTCCCTGCAAATTCTGTAATCTGTATGGGATCATATTGTGGGAGGAGCGGGTGGTTCATGCTGTCCTTTCAAGCATGTCACTCTTTCCCTTTAGTCCTATAAATTTAACCTAAGCTCATATAAATGTTTTATAGCCTGTTTCATGAACACAAACTTTTTGGTGCAAAGTCAATATCACTACTTCTGATGAAAACTCAGATATAATTTCTTTACATACTAACATCAAATACTTCTGCTAAAAGTAAACTATAATCACGGCACAAAGTTTTATATTAACTGCATGTAAACTATAACTGTATTTCAAAATGAAGAATTAATACACTTCTTTTTCATTTGGCCTGAGCTCAGGATTAAAGTAACAAGAGACCAGTTAATATCAGGCAGAGCGCTACATGCAAATGTTCATCCATGTGTATATTCACACATATATACAGGTGGGGCAAAAGTAGGCTTACAGTTGTTTGTGTGGAAAATAATAAATAATAATACAAACCCTGGCTGATGTGGCTCAGTGGATTGAGCATCAGCCCGAGAACCACAAGATCATAGGTTCAGTTCCCAGTCAGGGCACATGCCTGGGTTGCGGGCCAAGGAAAACCAGTCCATGTATGTCTCACACATCAATATTTCTCTTCCTCTCTTTCTCCCTCCCTTCCCATCTCTCTAAAAATATATAAATACAATCTTAAGAAAGAGAAAAAGAATAAACTCTGTTTCCCATACTCACAACTGTAAACCTACTCTTGCCCCTCCCATACATCCTTTCTGGCCTGCGTGCTCTGGTGAAAAGGTGACTAGAAACTTGGGGGACAGAGAGGAACCATGAACTCAGCCAACAGAACGACCACTCACTTAGACATTCATAACTTTTATGTTTGGCCCAAGCACAGAACTGTACCCTCCCATGTTCTTTCTGAAGAGCCCCTGCTGGATTTGATCAGCAGCCTTGTGGTGGAACAGGCCCGAGATGGGGGGTCAGGAGATGAGGCTGCAGTTCTAGGACCAGGTCACCTCACCTGTCTAAGTGCAGGCTTCCTCATCTGTGAGGGGGGGATGATACTAATACAGCAGAGGCTTCAAGGAAAATTAAAGCTGAAAAAAAAAATGAAACTATTGTAATGCAGCAATAATAAATCAACAAAAAATTAAGGCCAACAATGTGTGTGAACAGCTGAGGTTGTTAGAGATTATACAAGAGTTATTTAAATATGTATCTTAATTACATACATATGTATGCATTATAATATAAGCACTTATATATGTAAAATAATTATCAGCATGTTAGAACAGACTATCTTTGCTTTGCCAATTTTTTCAATTCATACTCGATGGTGTACACAATCACTTTCATTTCCAAAACCAACTATGTCTTCTCCATCTTATTTCTGCTTGTCAGTTTTTCTGCCAGACGATTCCAGCTGCTTTTACCCTCTTGTAACATTTTGTGGGTCTTCTGTTAATGCAGGAGGATTTGCAAGCAAATGCTCACGTGCTCTCATTTCTTGTTTAACAGGTGGGGAGCATCCAATCTCAGATTCCAGGAGTGTTTTAGTGGCTGATAAGCCTCACTAAAAACCTGGGGGTTTTCTTCCTGCCTGGGTACCCAGCTGCCTCATTCTATTTTTGAAAGGGCCACAGAAACTCTCCTGTCAAGAGTTTAAAACTTTGCACTGACTGTAAATAAGCTGGTTTACTCCTTGCAAAATATAACCTCATTCTGAGGTTATATTCTTCAACTTTTTTTTAAATTGCAGTTGTCTTGCTCTATTTTATTGCATGTTTTATTTCTATTACTAGACCATAAATTATCATTGAAACAGAGATGCTCTGAAGAGAAATGTCTTCAAGAGTGTTCCAAGAAAAACAGGTTGGGATCATCATGTCTATTAAGCTAAGCAATTTAAAAAGGAAGGTCAATAGGGAAAATACTAAGAAAAGGAAAGCACTCAACATGAAAAGAAACTAATCTTTGAAAGTTTTAAATATAGGAAAATGTAATTTATAAAGCTTAAAAACATTTCAAAGTCATACATTTAAGAAGTATTTTTGTTCTTAACAAGCACAAAACTTAATTTGGGGAAAATGGGAAAGAATTAGTAGATTTAAATATAGTGGTTGTCTCACTGATAAGTCTTATTGAGGAAACCTAACAAGACAGGAAGCAAATCATAGCAACACTATGATCAAAAGTCAGCTTCAGCCCTGGCTGGTAGCACAGTGGTTAAGGCGCCGGCCTGCGAACCCAAAAGTCGCAGGTTTGATTCCCCAGCCAGGGCACATAACAAGGTTGCAAACCAGGTCTCCAATCAGGTCTGTGGCTGGAGGCAGGTGAAAAGCAACCTTACATTGATGTCTCTCTCCCTCTCTGCCTCCCTCCCTTCCCCTCTTTCTGAAAATAATGAAATAAAATCTTAAAAAAAAAAAAAGTCAGCTTCATCTTAATCCAGATCCATTCTCTAACTCCAGAGTTTATTCCTTTTACATATTGTTATATACTTGTATACATACATGTGTTCACGGAATACATACAGAATTACTTTGTCTTTATGTATATAAATACAGCTGATAGGTACCATTTAAGCAAGTTGGTTTTTTATTTTACCCTCAACAATGCTTTTATTAAGCAATGTTTTTTAGATGTACCCATTGTTTCCAATGTGTTACAACTGCTACAATAAATGAATCTGTGATTCTAAGCCTCTAATTAAAAAGAAAAATAAAATCAGCCGTTACCGGTGTAGCTTGGTTGGGCATTGTCCTGTAATGTGAAAGGTTGTTAGCTAGAGTCTCAGTCAGGGCACATGCCTAAATTGTGGGTTTGGTTCTGGTCCATTGTTGGGGCATGTATGAGAGGCAACTGATTGATATTTCTCTCCCTCTCTTTCTTCCTCCCTGCCCCCTCTCTAAAAATAAATAAAATCTTAAAAAAAAAAAAAAAAAAAAACTTAAAAACTATGTCAGCCTCAGATTTGTGCTAAATCCTGGTTTGCTTTTGACCTCACCAGAAATAGAGGAAGGAACGCACCAACCTCATGGCCTGGCTTTATTCCAAGAGCACTTCAGTACTCATTTTAAGGGAGGGATTAGCCATCAAAAGCGAGATGTGGATTTGAAGCAATTTTCCAGATAATTCAATCCCCCAAAAGCTACTTTGAACTGAGCAACTAGCTGTTAAAGAAGTGGAATTTGTTCTGCCTTAGTTTCCAGCTAGGTCTGCTAGTCTATTTCAGTGATGGAAGGAACTCACCCATCCATCCATCCATCCATCCATCCATTTGATGAGTTTTTGTTAACTGTTAGAGCTAAATGCACGACACTGTTAAACACACTTATGTTTTATTCATGATGGTGTAGAAGGGCATACATACTCTTTGTGAGGGTATGTTTTTCTTTTTCATGCCAACTTTGCACGTTATAGATTATACTTCCTAAATCCCAGCTACATTTACCAACCAATAATTCAGGGTGGGAAGTAAGTATAAACCCTACCACTGATTTAACTGCTTATCCTATAATTCCATCAAATCTTCAAGTCATAGCCTGTACATCAGAAAAGCATATATACATTAGAGCCAGAATCTCTGTCAACACTACATCCATTCAGGATAAATTCTTTGTTCTAGGTTCATAGGGCAAATCGCTCTGAGTAGAGGGTTTGGAATCAGATGTGGATCAACAATGCTCTGCCCTAATATGAAAGTTTCAAGCCCTGATTAAACGCTGAGGTATTTTATCATAAGCATTTCATTCTCAGCACTTGGTTCATACAAATCAAAGTTAAATGTATTACAGATGGTTTGGAGTAGGAATTTTAAAATCTGTTTTAAACTTAGAAAATAAATTACCAGACCATCCAAAAATAAGCGAGGGCTTATTTGAGTTTGTTTCTTGCTAAATTCATTTAGCTGCAATGTACAATGAAAATCTCTATAATCTCTTTCTTAAGAGTCTTATCTTGACTTTCCCAGGCAGAAAGAAAACTTTTACCTAGCAATACACCAGAACCAACCTGTTTTAATATTTACTCAACAAGAGGTTGTATGTAAGTTGAGTAAAGGGCTCTAAGTTTCACCAGACTTTATTTATTTAGAATTTCTTTTCTTTCAAGCTACGTCTTATTTTTCGCAATGGACAGGTAACTTATCACATGTAAGAGGAGTGAGAGTCTGAGCTACCGCTGAGTTCAAATCCCAAATTCCTCTTTTTCGATGAGCTAGGCAAACCCTGTTTGTTGCCTTATTGGTGTGTCTTTTCTCCTGTGACTATGGCTAAAACTGCAAGGTACATTCCATGTTCTGTATTTCTGCCCAGCCCAGCAATAGGCTTTAACATGTATGCCTTCTGAGCTTTCTCTTTGGATGACTTGCGCCATCGGGATACCCATGTTTCCTGTTCACAGTACATATTTTACAAAAGTGCAGCTTTGTCGTAGGTCCGCTTAGCTCCTCTTCAAGCATAGCTATAAACACTCCAAAGAGCGCGTGGGTTACACGTCCAGCTTTTACAGATGGGATCTACTCAACGAGCATTTATTGAGCATCTACAGTGTCCTACTTACTGTGGTAGGCCCTGTGGCGGTGTCGAGAAATAAAAAGACAGTTAAAAAGTCCTCTCAAAATACTTAAAAATGGGAAACAGTCTCTGGGGAAATAACCGTTGGATTTCAGAAGGCGGAGGAAAGGGATGGGTGGGCAGCCCGTGGGGTATCCTGCCAGAATGTGCCAGGATGTGCAGCAGAGTTGTCTTTGAACCTAATCTTGACCGAGGATAGAATTTACCACGCACAGACTGGGGACAGAGGATAGAGACATCAGACGATGTGTCGATCCCAGGGAGTTTCCCGATGCAGAGCTACAGTAACGCTAACACCCCACGGGAGGAATCTCCGTTTCCCTAGCTCTGCAGCCTGAAACCTTCAGACAGCAGGCATGCGGGACAGAACTGTAACCCTCGCGAATAAAACGGCCAGTGACAGCGGTGGGTAACCGCAGAGCAGCGATTGCTCTGACACTGACGGGGGGCAGGTTTACTTGGACGACAATTATTGCAACATCGTACATTCTGAGAAGCTGCAATTTCTACACTTCGAGTTCATCCTTGTCGACACTCCCCCGCCCCTAGCCTGTGTGTGTGTTGTTGTTGTGTTTTTTAATCTTTTTTTACTTTTCCGGCAAAGAGTGAAATGCGCAGCCAGGAGGCCCAACTGGAGTCAGAGGAAAAGGGCGGGGGAGGTCTCCGCGACGGCTCTACTTCGGCTCAGCCGGAGTCCGGCCAGGCAACCTTGGCCACACCAATCATGGCGCCCTGGAGGTTCCGCTTCTCGCCGTCCGTCGCCCTTACCTTTGGCCGCAACCAACATGGCCCTAACCGAGGGTTGCATTCCTGTGGCACCGTCTCGGGACAGTTCTCGCGAGGTTTGCCCGGGCCCCCACTGCTCCCGCCCTGCCTCGCGCCGCCGCCGCCGCCGCCGCCGCCACCGCCGCCGGCGCCGCTCCTCCTCCGTGTCAGTTGTTGGGCAGTAATGGCGACTGGGCCGCCCCTGCCGAAGTGACTCCCGGGCGGGGGAGCGGGGCCAGACCTGCGCCGGAGGGAACTGCAGAGAGCCGCAGCTCAGGGGCTGGCTTGGCGTGGGGGAGGGGAGGCAGCCTTTCCGCCTCCCCTGCCTTCTCTGCAGACCCGCGGCTCCCGGGAGCCGGTGCGCGGCGGGCGCCCGGTGCGTCCCCGGAGCGGGGAGGCCAGGCCGGGCAGCCCTGGGGCCGGTCGGGGCGGCGTCGCCGTACCCTCCGCCAGGCCCCGCGGGATGCACCGTGGGAGCCGAGGGCGGAGGCGACACTCTCAGGTGAGCTCTGGCAGGACCCGGCTGGGACCTCGGGCGCCGGCTTAGGCTCCGCTGCCTCGGTCCGCGGTCCCGGGTCCCGGGTGGCGGCGAGAGAGGCGGGGCGGGGCGCGGGGCCCTGGCCGATCCTGGCGCCCCCCTTGGCGAACCACCCTGAGTCCTGAGGCTTTGCCGGCAGGGCCACCCCGAGACCTGGGTTTCAAGCCCCACTGGTGCCTGCGGAAGACCGGCTTTCCTTCCTTACCTGCCAGCGCCACCCTGCCTCCCTGCCCCTCCCTCTTCTGCAAAAGATGTGAGACACCTCTCGCCTTTGGTCTCTGAACTCTTATTCATGTCGAGATGAGGCATATTTGGGGAAATTCCGGGGGACTGGCTCCAGTGGTAAGGATGACTAGTTCCTGTTCCTTTTTGGTGGTATAAACGTTTTCAAGAATAGGGAAAACTTTGATCTGATCCAGTCTAGCAGCTGCTGACTGTCGTCTTCCGATTTGTTCACGCCGGGTTTAGGAGGAAATTTTAAAAAGCTTCACTCTTTGCAGGTTGTCATTTTCCTTTGCCCTCATTTGAAATGTAACCCAACGTGCTGAATAATGTTTAGCTAATGGGACGAATACGGGTTGGGATTTGGATGGATTTTTAGTTTTCAGTTAGGAAGTTGCGCGCAGGTATAGATTTGAATGGGGCTTTAGTGTAGTAGCACATCCTCCGTATTGAAGAAAACTGGTTGTCAGGAGTAGTGGTCCGTGTCCATGGACTCCACGGAATTGTTTTGTTTTGATGGTGATCCTTGTTTTGAAATCGGAAAAGTCGTTAATGATCATGTTACCATGTTATCGTACATCCTCCCACCCTCTGTTTTCAGGGTTTTAAAGGAAAGGCAGACTAAGATTTAGTAACAACCTGGAATGGGGTTGGTAAAACACGGAAAACTGCTGTCCATTAAAAAATTGTCTTAAAGTCTTGTTTTTTACGTAAGGCAATGTGTTGCTAATACGGGTTGGAGACTGGGGAGGATTGGTTGTTAGACCTGTGGTGGAAGTTGTTGCCTCAGACTCAAGGGTGGGCGTGTAATTGTGTTGTTGTGCTAAATTGACAAACTGCAATCCAATGTAATAAAATAAGTCAGCCATTGAACCTCGTGGCATTGACTTGAAGATACTTTAATCAGAAAATAAACATCAAGTTAGAATACATTGTGTGTGTGGATAAATACATGTGTATCTTGTGTTTTCATAGTAGCAGGACTTTGTAATTAATGATGAGTTCTAGGTAAACAGTTTTTTACTGATGTGAAAAATCTGTTTCTCTGAGACACATTGCTGTGTAGTGTTATGTAAGAGCACTAATACTTGAACAACCAGCCTCCTTTGGGGTAATCAATTCATGAGGTAGGAAGTTTTGATTTTCTTCCCCTAATGCTTCATGATGGCCAGTCTTGCCCATTTTATAACCTGTCCGCCATGTCATGGACAGAGTATAGGAATGAAATCCCTATCCAATTTTATTTTTACTAAATTGCTTTTACAGTGGGAACAAAAAAGCTCCTGTCTAAAATAACTGACATTATTTTCGGTGTGCTTCCACATACATTATTTTACTTAGTCTTGATAGCAATTTTGTGAAGTAGATTTGTTAAATATTGTCCTTATTTTGCAGTTGTTGAAATTGACACCCAATAAGATTCCTTTATATGAATTCTGCCCTTATTTCTGCAGTTGATCTAGAATTAGTTTTATTTTCATTATTTTTTAATTGAGGTAAATTGACTTATATTAGTTTCAGGTTTACAACATAATTATTAAATATTTGTATGTTGCAAAATGATCACAGTAAGCCTAACATTCTAGAATGTTTTATTTTGAATTGAATATTAATATAGATACTTACGGCAGTTAGCTTTTTTGTTTTTGTTTTTTTGAGAGAGAGAGAGGGGAAGAGAGGAGGAAGGAAAGGGAGAGAAATATCTGTGTGTAGTTGCCTCTTACATACCCTGAACTGGGGACCTGGTCCACAACCCAGGCATGTGCCGGGACTGGGAATTGAACTGGTGAGCCTTTGATTCTCAGTCTGGTGCTCAGTCCATTAGCCGCACCTACCAGGGTTGGCATTTGGCTTTTTAAAATTAAATAATTATTTTTTGTTCCTTTTGACATGTTACTTGCCCTTTATGCTGATGATTCTCAGTTCTTTAAAAACATTAGTATATTTATAGCATTTTGTTAATTGTTACAAGTCATGAAGTCTGAGAATGTATTGCTTTACTTCTGTATGTACTTTTTGTTTGAACAGTGTTCCTAAGAAATTGTACTTAGTTTGTTGTCTCTCATTTTGTTTGGATATTTATAGTTGTCATCTAAGGTACTTAAAATGATTTATACTCTTGGTTTTGTAATAGAAATATTCAAGCTACATGGCCAGTAGCATAACTGAAAATGAATAACATCTTGGCGATTTTATTGTAAAGTTTTCTCAGAGATTTAAAAAGTTAACTCACCAGCTGTACTTGTGATTGCTCTTTTTGCAGGGTGGGGCAAGTTGTGAAACATACATATATATAAAGATCTAAATGGTTTTATTAAGCAATTCATGAATCAGGCAGCATCCTATCTAGGAACTAGAAGGGTGCTCCCAAAATACTTGTAATTACCTTTATTAACTTTTTACCCCATATCAATTTCCGGTGTCACAAATGGTACCAAAAAAACTGAATAATCAAATGATTGAATAGTTTTTTTTCTGCGCTAATATTTTTTGCTTACTGTTATTACAAGTGTAACTTTACATTTACTAATTGTTATTTTGGGTTATTATTTGATTTTCTAACAGAGGATCTCTGCCATCATGAAACTATTTAGCACCCAGTATCTAGTACGTAGTAAAGTAGTCAGTAAATATTGGTTAATAAATTGACTAAAGAATAGTCTTGACATAATATTTAAGGAACAAAAAACAAAACCACATTAGTTCATGGTTCGTAGGTACATCTCAGTTCTCTTTAGGAATATACATACTCCAGGGGTATATTCAAGTTCACTAGGAAGAAAGGAGGATGACAGCCTGGGATTTATTTTTTTATTTTATTTTTTAAGATTTTATTTATTATTTTCAGAGAGAGGGAGAGAGACATCAATGTATGTCTCTCAAGCTGTGGACCTGACTGGAGATCTGGCTTGCAACCTGGCTATGTGCCCTGGCTGGGAATCAAACCAGCGACCTTTGGGTTTGCAGGCTGGTGCCTTATCTTATCCACTGTGCCACCAGCCAGGGCTCAGCCTGGGATTTTAAAGCCGCTGAGAAGAAGCCACAGGTGGATCCTGAAAACTTTATTGACTATTTTAATGATTTTCCTCGCTGTTCTGGCAATTGTTAGTGTAATTTAAAGAAAATAGGTGGTTTAAGACCCTTCCTATTATTACTGGTACTATAATTATAGGCTTGTAATAATTTTAAGTCATGTCTTAATTACAGCATTGGGAGTTTTAAATCTTAAAGTACAGCTAATCCAGTTCTTGCGTTTTATACATAAGTAAACAGAGCATCGTGTGAGGGAAATATCATACCCATACTTGGTTTTGTAACAGGATGAAGAATTAATGATACAAGTCTACATTCGTTTAATGTGTCAGATGATTATCAAATGAGAGGATAACTGTGAACAAGTAGTCAATCTATTCTATGTCAGTGTTAGTTAAAAACTCAAAACAGGCCACTCCTTTCAGGAATCAAAAATACTTGTTAACTTAAAAATTAATCTCAACCCTCTCCTCTGTAATTTGGACTACAAATTGGTACGGCTGGAACAACGTTCTGGAAGGACTTTTGGCATTACCTATTAAAATTAAAAGCATACTCTTTTATGATAGAGTTATTTCATTTTTAGGAGTTTATCTTAACAAAATGTTAATACAAGAATGCAGGAACATTTATAAAGAACAAAGTGTTCTAAATGTCCCTTGATAGGTGAATAGTTAATATTATAGTATATTTATGGTGTGAGATACCATGCACTTGTTAACAGTTTGCAGAATATTTTATTTATAGTTACTTCTGAGAAACAACTGAGTATATCTTTGAGCGTAGAGACCATGAAAGCAGACTTTCTGGGTTTAAATACTAACTGCATCATTTTAGCTGTAACCATTAGCAAGTTACTTGAAGTCATCTATAAAAAGGATAAACTTAATGTTCTCTTTCCCGGGCCCATTGTGAGAGTTAAGTAAGTTAATATTTAAACCCTAAATAAGCATAGTAAACACTACGTAAGTGTTTGCATTTACTATTATGTACTGATGTGGAAGAATGTTCATGACCTAATATTGAGGGGGAAAAGTTGCACCACAGTGTGGAGTATGATTCAATTTTGTAAAAGCAAACACACACACACACAAAGAATTGTAGTTTGATTTTCTTTTGATTTGCGCATGCATGAGAAAGTCTGTAAGGATAGACATTAAACTGTTAGTTGTGTTATTGTTAGGGGAATGGACGGCTTTCCTTTTTATACTCGCAATACTTTGTATTGTTTATCATATATCCCACTTTTATACTTTTTGAAACTTTTTTCTAAAAAAGAAAATATTGAAGCAGAATATTTCTTATACAGTCATATCAATGCATTTTTGAAGATAATTGTTTTCAGAGATCTACAGATTTCTTCGACTGAATATCACATGATTAGATTCTGTTTCAAAACTTTTGTTGATGGAAGGTTAAAATTAATCTATGAAAATCCCTCGTGTATATGTTTTTCTACTAGCTTTGTGAACTTAAACCTCACTTCTGAATTTACAAAGTAGGCACGGAGGCAGGATCAGTACTTTTTAAGCTCAAGAGTCCCACAATGTACCCCAAGTTATGTCGGAGCACCATAGTCAACTCACACTATGGGATGCTTTTTAAATTTTTGAGGGAAACACAGTACTCTGCGACAGCTTTGCGGTATCTGGGGGACACTGCTCAGTTCGTTTGAGGTAGGTAATGCTCATCATATTGTGCTGTGTTCCTATGGATGTCTTCCGAGTACTAGTTTTTGTTGTTTTTTTTGAGGGGGAGGCATGCTGTGATAAACAGCAAGTACTGTGCAAAAATCATTGTGAAATAGTCAAGTGTTGGTGTCCAGAATGAGTGATTTCAAGGTTTGAGAAATTGTGTAATACCTCTTAGAAGCATATGCCTCACTAAAAAGTTTATTGTTAGTAATAAAATGAAATATTTCTTTCAACTTACATGTATTTCTCAGAGTTGTTAGGACAAATACTAAGTTGTGTGGCCCTAACTACTTAATAAATGAAATTGTTAGGTATTTTTTGGGCCTAGGGACACCATAAAACAATTATTGAGGTACTAATGTTCTGTGAACTGAGAAAGCTTGGGAGCTTCTAGAACTCTTAACTAGAAGACCCACATATTTTCCGTGGGGGCATAATGGTCATCTGTGAAGGTCTGTTCTGAAAGTATTGAGTCCTATAATGTTTTAATTATGTTGACATTGGTTCAATACTTTCGGGACATTCCTGGTATATCTATATAAAATAGAATGAAAAATTTACTTTAAGAAAACTCTTACTACTTTCAGTACTGTGTGATATTTTCAATTTAATTTTATCTGGTTTCATTAAAAAAATGCTGGCTCCAACTCACCAATTTTTTTACCCACTAATGGGTTATTACTAAAATACATACTTGAAAAACATGAGGCAAGCTGACCTCTAACTTGAGCTTTAATATGCTTTGTTATCAGATGTGTTTTTAAATGAAGTTGGACTAAGCTTATAAAATAGATACATCTAAAAATTTGTGTAAACACTACATTTTGTATGATGTATTACTTTAAATGCTACAGAGAAGTAACGATGTAAAGGATATCCTTTTCTAGATAGAAGGATGTATGTTTTTGCAAACAAATCATTTATCTATAATAAGTTAGGATTTTGGGAATTTTTAAAAAAGCTAATCACTTAAAAGTTTTTGTTCTAAGTGGACTTGTAAAAGCTGTTTATGGGATTGTGGCATCTCTCACTTTTAAAAATTACATCTAAAATAATTTATGAATTATAGCACTGCCACAAGTTAATATTTTATTAAATAATTTATTTTCGGGCTTCTTTCAAAATATACAGTGCATGCATACACATCACTTTTTTCTTATTGTGTTACCATAAAATTTTTTTTCTGCTCAGGAATAGTTAACTTGTTTATATTGTATGGAAGGAATACTGTGAGTGTGTGTGCCCCCCACCCCTGTTTGCACCTAAGAATTCGTTCTGAGATGTATCGATGAGATCGCCATCATTCAGCAACCCGGAGCACCTGATGTGTGCTGGGTACTGTGCATGGCTGGGACTGGTAAAGAGGAGTAAAACATCACTCCCAGAGTCCCATGCAAGAGGCAGACATGCATGGAACAGTATGGGGGGAGGGGGATGCTGAAGAGCTGTGGACCCACGAGATGAGAGCCACCAACTACACTAGGTCAAGGGGTCAGTAAGGGCTTCCAGTGAAGGCCAAGGAAGTTGTCTTTGTTTCCTTAAAAGCCTCTAAATTAGCTAAGTTATTGACTGGTAAGAAACCTTTCAAAATTATTTATTTTTCCTTGTTTGTTTTTTCCCCTCAAAAAGTGGTAAGTGCACCGGCTTTTACAAAATTGGAAAAGATATCCGCAGAAAAATCGGCTGCCTATCCTGGACCCTCACTCCCTCTTCTTGGACTTACCCAGTGTGAGCATCTTCTTCTGTATCGGGAAAGCTTTTGTAGTGAAAGTTTTACACTTTAGGACAAAAAATAATCCTGACTTTGCAAACTGTAAAGTGCCTTTATGGGATATATTTCTTTAATTTAGAAGAGTAAATATTCAGGGTAGCTAGATAGTGTTTAGTTAAAGTAAAGCAAAAATGTAGGGTTGGATTTTTATCGTTTTGTTTTCTTTTATGGTATTCTGTTCTTAAGTACAAGACTATGGATACCTTCAGTCAGGTGCTAGTTTAGCCCTTTCATATCAGCAGGGGAAACTGTGTTGTTTGAGATCCTCACCCTGTCTCCTGCGCACCAGCAGACAAACTGGCACCAAATGCCACATAGTTTCTTCTGGATTTCCTGGGTTACAGTAGTGCATCCTAGGTCATTGGTATTGGTATATTGTACTATGTTACGATTATTGAGAGTTTTGTTAGAACAATGTAATAGGTCTAACCTAGAGCTGGAGT
This sequence comes from Noctilio leporinus, assembly GCA_004026585.1. Lineage (NCBI taxonomy): Eukaryota > Metazoa > Chordata > Mammalia > Chiroptera > Noctilionidae > Noctilio > Noctilio leporinus. The sequence continues at coordinate 346,701 of PVIW01000727.1, forward strand.
GTTTTCACTTTTTCTAACCTGGCCCCTCCTAAATTTGCCCATTCTGTAGCAAGACTAGTTTGTCCAGCCGTTGCAAGGTTCTTTCTCCATCCTTCAGGCAGAGATGGCTGTTACATAGGATCTGCTAGAGATGAGGGAACCGAAGGGTAGCCAAGGCATGGGAAGTACTCTCTGCGATAGCCAAGACTGAAGTCATTTCTTTCATCTTCTATCTCAAGTGCCTGGCATGTAGTAGGAACCTAATTCATAAATAATTGAGCTGAATGAGTCCGTGACTGAATGAGAGCACTGTCAATAAATGTGTAAGGAAAAATGGCTGCTAGAAGGTAATTGTAAATATGCCGTCATCTTATATCATATCTGTGTATATCAAGCCAATGTCAATGTAATTAAAATAGTTTCCCGATACTTTGGGGACAGACCTCATATATACTGTAGGTATATATAGGTCAGTTTCTCACACTTTTTAGTTGAAGACCACTTTATACCTGTGTTACTGAAAATTCAAAGAGCTTTAGTTTTCGTGGGCTATTTGTATTCTTTACTGTATTAGAAATTTTAATTATTTTAACTAAACATGTATTAACAAATTATGATATTTTAGTGAAAAATAACATATCCTAAAACAGACCAAAAAATGCTTAGTGATTAGAGAGGAATTACTTGACATTTTTCAAACCTTCTTAATGTCTGGCTTAACAGAAGACATCTGGACTCTTCATTGCTTCTGCATTCAGCATGTTGTGGTCTCGGATGTCATGAAGCCTTTGGGAAACTCCACTATACACAGAGAATGAAAATGGAAAAGGACAAGTAATACCTTAATATTATTATACCTTAATATTATTATGGAAATAGCTTTGACTTATAAGACCTCCCCTTGCGCCCCTGAAAAGGTGTCAGAGACCCGCAGGTTTCATGGACCCCTGAGAAATGGCAGTGTAGATGACAAAATCAGTAGAAAAGGGCCCCAGAGGCCATGTAGTATGATCGCCTCTTGTGGATATTTCTGGCTTGTGACACTGGACTGAAATAGGGAATGTCTCATTTGCTTTTTGGAAATAATCAGGAGTTGGCTTTCGCAAGAGGTTGAGTTTGATGTGCCTTTGATATTTCTGAATAAGCATTTTGATATGGGTGTTAGGCTGTCAGATAAGATCTGGACTGGAGTTTGGCAGCATTTGCATACAGATGGTATTTGAAGCCTTGAGGATGGGTGCTACAGTCACTCAGAGAGGGAGCAGTGTTGGAACTCAAAGTCAACCCCCCTTCAACCTTATGATTTAAAGGAGAAGGGCCAGGTAGCCAAGGAGAGTGAGAAAGGGAACTTGAGAAGGGGTGGCAAATCAGAGTGTAGTGTACAGAAGCAAAGGAAAGAGGGTTTCAGGAGAGTGGTTAGTGGTGGTCAGAGCTGCCAAGATGTCAGGCAGGGTGGGGGCTTTTTATTTGAAAATGTCTATTAGATTTAGAGGTGAACAGGTCTTCGGTGATTTTAGTGAGAGCGATTATAGCAACCACATTGGAATTGCTTGAAGGGTGATTGAAAAGTATCCTAAATGGAAACTGAATATATTGAACTTTTGAGAAGTCTGAAGAAAAGAGCAGTTGGAGAGAAGGGTGCTGGGTTGAGGGACTTTTTATTTGTTTTAAGTATAAAGACTTGGTTAAATATAAATGCTGATAAGAATCTTGGAGAGAGGTGAAGATGAGATACATAGGAAAGAGCAATGTAATGGATGGTTGAGGTTTTCTTGAGAGAACATGGAGGTGGGGAGATCTTGAAACAGGCGAAGTATCCTCAGAGTTCCTTTTCTCTAAAGTTGCTTTTTCTGTTCTTTTCCCATTCTCCATATTTATGAACTCAAAGCCTGCATGATCAGAGGGAAAGTTAAGTGGTAAATATAATTCTTTTACATTTATGGGCTATTAGTTTTCTGTGAGCCTTTATATTTACGAGGGGAATATTTTGGTGATACTTGAAGTGTGGGCTCCTTGTCAACTTGAGATTATGTTTTCTAAAAGCAGCCAAATCATTTTTTAAAGTTGTATCCTTATTTGATTTATAGTTGCATCTTCCTTTTATTTATATTATTTTAACTGGATTCTTCTTGTATCACTTATTATTGCTTTAGTTGAAATTGTGTTTCTGTTTTCTTTTTGCAAGTTAGATTCATCCCTGATTTGCGTTCATTTATTTTACATGATGCGAATTGAACCGTGTCAAATGTAGTTTCTTTTTAAATCCTCATGATATTTGACTTCAGTCTGAACAAAGCAGTGTTGTTCATTTATTCTTTAACTTCTGCATGAGACAACTTATTTCTCTACAAGAGGCCAATAAAACTTACTACCAAATGTTCAGTAGAATAAAACTCTTGAGTCTCTTAAACGAATAATAAAAGTATTTTTATTTTCTGAAATTTAAGAACCCGTCAATATAGTTAGAGACAAAGTGCAACAGAGTGATGTAGATTCACTTATTGGTTTCTGAAAACTAGTCACTGCTTAGGAGGGAAATGGCCAGCACTCGATCCTGGAAACGCAAGTGTCACCTTGTCTGTGTGATCCTGTTTGTCTTTCCTTCTCCAGCTTTCTCTCACTGTTTCCGCTGGCCAACACTTGGAATTTAAACTCTGTCATGTCTTTGTTATCTCAGGACCTTTCCCAGTATTTTTCTTGCTGCCTGTACTTAGTTAATTTTTTTATTCCTCCTTTAGGTCTTAGATTAAATGGCACTTTTCCTTTTAACTTAACAGATCAGATGAGTTCCTTCTGGTTATGTTCCATAGCACTTACATTTTTTCCTTAATTATTTTCATGCTATTTGTAATAGTTGAATATCCATCTTCCGAGCAGGCGTTTGACTGCTTGAGTGTGGGGCTTGTGTTTGTTCTTTCCACAGCTCTCTCCCTACTGCTGGGCACCATTCATGACTACCACATACTTGGCACTCTGAAAATACTTGTTAAATGAATGAGTGGCATGGGACAGATTGAGGAAAGGGTTTTCATGAATGTAGGAAAAATACAATCTGATGCAGCAATGCGGAAACCAAGGAGCCTGTAAAATATCTCACTCTCACTGTTTGGGAAGGAGGGGAGAATAAAAAGCTTCATCTGTAGGGATTGGTAATGAAGTTCTGCTTTTTGGGGTAAGTTTGATAACCGTTGAGGCATGTTGGTTCAATGAGCACTCTGTAACAGAGAAGCTAAGGTGCACTGAAGGTGATGGAACAGGTTCAAAAGAGGATAGAACCTAGGTGAGAAAGCAAGGTGCCTTATGAGGAAATTACAAGGGAGGGTAGAGGGTTGTGTTTATCGATGTGGAGAGTTGGAATATTATGAGAGGCATTTTGTGAATGACCCTTAGGGGATTTCAGAGGTTTGAGAGAGAGATTTAATTTCCAGTTCTCTCACTTGTTAGCTGAATGACCTTGGACTAGGTTTTTGGTGTGTATGATACTGTTTCTTCATCAGTGAAATGGATATATGGATAGTTGCCTCATGGGTTTGATGTATATTAGAAATAATATATGGAAAATAACACAATCCTTGGCCCTCAGAGAAGGAACACAGAAAACGATGGCCATGATTATTAACTGGTGACCCGTGTAGTATTCAAGGTTTGTAGTTTTGGCTTCTGGTTTGAAAGAGTTGCTGCTGTCGTGTTCTGGGGCTTCAGAAGAAACACATTCTCAGGTGACTGGGGGATTAGGATGAGTTCTCTCACTGATGTTTATTTTTATGAAATCCACAGTGTTTTTTGGAGGCTTCAGACTTTGAAGAGTAGAACTGACGGTAATCTCTTGGGCTGTAATTCTCAAAGCTGCTGTACTTTGGGATCTTTGTAGACTTAAAAATACAAGTGTTTGGCTCCTCTGAGACCCACTGATTTAGAATCTCTTGTGGGTGGAGACTCGGCATTTCTATTTAACATGCTATCCTACCCGGGTGACTTTCCTAGGGCTGCTTGCTCAGGGGACAAGAACTGTGCAGCTGCCTGGAGGCAGTGTGTGGCCCCCCTGCAGTCCACTGGCAGGGGGTGACTGGAGCGAGTGTACCTCCGGTTGTTTGGGAGGGAGTTTTCTCTGAAGGCTTAAAAACTAGCTGTGGAGGCTGAGTGGGGGTGTGATGATGTGAAGTATTGTTATTTAAAAGACATCTAAATCAAAGGATGCTTTCTGTGTGGTCCTTTTGGACGTGGATCAAACAATTAGCAGATAGGATGACTTTATGACTAAAGATGCATTTTGACAATATTCTGGCATCAAAGGCTTACATTTTGTGCATTAACTGTAATACCAGTCCACATCGTGTATCCAAATTAAACAATAAGCCATGTATGTTGTCATGTTTTAATAAATGCATGTTCATATATATGTGTATATGTATGTCTGTATGTATTGCGTACCTCATTCAGTATGGTAAAAGTCTTTGTTTTGAGAGAAGTTTTGTTATGGTATAGTTTTATTTATAGATAATACCTTTTTAGATTTAGAAAAGTTAATCATAAACATGTGGTTTAAATATGAATAGTAGATATAAACATAGGGTAATTAAAGGTGGGAAAGGGAGGAGAGGAAATCAAATAAGAGATTAATATGGAAAACAAAAGTTGGAGGAAAAATATAACAAAAGAAACTAGGAGGTGGATGGGAAAAAGAAAATTACATTATTGATATTTGAAGAGAATATGCCAGACTTGTTTTTTAGGAAATAGATATAAATGTTTCCCTAATTTTAAGCAAATTTTCTTTAGTGAGACTACACTAGAATGAAAGATCAGAGATGATAGTAGAAGGAAAAAAGTGTTAAGAGCTTCACCTCCCCCTTTCAACTCATTTTTACCCATAGGATTTTGGAAGGAATGATATGGTATGGGTTTTAGGAGAAGCAATATATTAACTTTCCTGAGTTAATCATATATGAACTAGGACAGTGTGCCTCAATTTCTGTTTTTAATTCTTTCAATTTCTGTGTTAGGATTCTGGCTGCTTACTGCCCATTGGGTATTCTGCACTTGGAATCTTTGCTCCTGGGAGGCAGTGTAGGTCAGTCAGTTAGAGCTCGGGTCTGTGAGGATGGGCTCATTGACATCACCATACTTCCTGAATCAGGGAACTTGATTGCTGATGGACAGAGTTCTTACCAAGGTAGATATGTTTACCATTGTAGTCTGGTGATTGGCAGCCTTGTCTCTCGTAATTCCTGCAAAGAATTGGTTCAGCTGGGGCCACACCATTCACCTCCAAGAAACACTGAAGATTTTGTGAGATTGAAGCCATGGGTCTGGTAAGTTAATTTTTGCTCTGGGCGCGTAACGGGGAGAAGTATCTTCTCCTGCTCTGAGTAGTTTCTGCTGTTCAGTGAATCTGGCCGGCAGTGTTTTATTGCTCCAGCTTAAACTGCTCATTACCTGGTTCATGTTCAGAGAGTGAATAAACAAACCCCCGATACAGTTTATATGTAGTTCTTACACTAATTTTTGGGCCTAATCATAATAAGGCTTTTACTTGGTTATAGCCAGTGTAATGACATTATCTCCAGGCTTCTGATTCATTTCACATTGATGATGCTTTTATCAATGCCTCCCAGTGTTTCCATGGCATTATACATTTAGCCTATTTCATGGTCACCTGTTGCCCTCTTCTTTTCTCTGTTATCATCAGCACGGGCAATGATGCTTTTGTGTGTGTGTCTTGTATTTTACCATAAATTCTTATAGGCTACTTGCGAATCTGTTTATCAATTCCATTTCCCTGTTTTTCTTTTTTCTTTCTTTCAGGCTTATGGACCTAGTGATGTATATTGTGTACCTTTTCCTCTTTTTTTTTGAGTAGTTTTCCAGCCTGGCTTTTTAATTACCTCCTTTGTTTCTTTGATCATGTGGGGGTTTTTTGTTTGTTTGCTTTTTTGGTCACTTTTATTGATTTACTCCACTTCCATTCCTATTCACCCTTTCACTGGCAGTCCTGTCTTTGATTCTTCTTTATTCTTTTCTGTTTAAACAAGGTCCTAACAGCTTCCAACACTGCCATTTGTCTATCTGTTCACTGAAAGGCTCTGTTGTTAAGAAGATGAATCAGAAGATACAGTCTTCAAGGACAATCTTGTGGGGACACTAATAGATACGTGCTACTTGGAACTTTATTGTATACATTGTATACCCTTAGCTTATATGTGTCTCTTCCATTAGATTGTGAGGATTAAGTGTTCAGTTGATGCTTATTGAGTGAATGAATGAATGGTGTGTGTGTGTAACAATAAAGGCTATAAAAAGTGAACAGTGTTATTGGCAACAGATGAAGTAGTAATTCTGTTAAAAGAACAGTCTGGGAAAGGTTTATAGGAAATGACATTAGAGTTTGGCTTTGAAGGGCTGTTACTGCCAGAGAAAATTTAGGGGAAAAACATATGGAGATGGCTGCTTGACAGAAACAATTAGGCTATGATGAAGAAAGATAGCAAGGGGTAAGACTGTAAATTAAGGTTGTGAAGACTTCCCAGTTTGGAACCTTATCCCATAGATGATAGTCTTGGAAAAGTTATAAAAGCAGATTTGTTAGGTTCTGGTTTAGGAAGGTAACTTTGGTTGCAGTGTGAAGAACAGCTTAGCAGAATAATTTAGGAAGTTTTTTTTACCGTAATTCAGACTAAAGGTGATGCTCTGAATAGAGGCAAGGGGAAGAAGAGAGAGAAATTAGAGAACTATCTTAAACATTTTTTCAACAGCTTTATGGAGGCATATTATAAATACTGTAACAGAGAACCGTTTTTTAAAAAGATATTTTATTCATTATTTTTAGAGAGAGGGGAAGGGAGAGAGGTAGAGAGGGAGAGAGACATCAGTGTATGGTTGCCTTTCCCCTGCCTCCAGCTACAGATCTGGCTGGAGATCTGGCTTGCAGCCTGGTTATGTGCCCTGGCTGGTGACTGAACCAGTGACCTTGGGGTTTGCAGGTCAGCACCTATCCACTGTGCCACCAGCCAAGGCCTCAGAGAACCATTTTAAAGCTAGTATTGTCTATTCCTAATTCTTGATAGATTAAATAGGCAAAAGAGAACACACAAATGTTCAGTAAATAAATAATCCCAGAGTTCCCAAACGGCTATAGAATAAATTTGTTGTCAGGTTGTCTATAAAACATTTAACTGGGAAGGTAGTTTATTGCCCAACAAATGATCTTGAGTACATTTAATCTGTCCCCTTTGGTAAACAACTTTAAAGTGGTTAGAAAAGGTGTTTTGCAAATTAAAATTTATACTTTAAAGGTAGAGTTTTGACAAATTAGATTCTCTTCTTTCTATGAAGAGATTTTTTTTCATTGTACTTTTTCTATAATAATTTTTTCTATTTTTAGAAAAATGTCGATTAAAAAAATTTTACTTAGGCTCTGGCTGGTGGCTCAATGGATAAGGTGCCAGCCTACAAACCCAAAGATTGCTGGTTTGATTCCCCAGCCAGGGTACATAATGAGGTTGCAAGCCAGGTGTCAAGCCAGGTTCTTAGCTGGAGACAGGTGAATGGCAGCCATACATTGATGTCTCCCTCCCTCTGCCCCTCTTCCTTGCCCTCTCTCTAAAAATAAGTGAAATTAACAAAAACTTTAAAAAATTTTTTTTACTTATTTTTAGAGAGAGGGCAAGAGAGGGAGAAAGACAGGAACATTGATCTTTTGCCTCATGTACTCCACCAGGGAGGACCTGGCCTGCAACCCAGGTATGTGCCATGACTGGGAATCGAACCTTTGTTTAGCAGACGGGCACCACCACTGTATGGTGATTTTTATACAAATGCCTACATACCGATTTTTATATATATTCTTACATGAAATAAAAAACTACTTAGAATATCAGGAACTCTTTAAGAGGATATAAAGATAACTTAGAGATGACAGAGTCCTTTTCTGATTTTAATTAAAGGCAAGGTAAGTTAGGGCATTTTCTTTGTTAACATAATATTGATAATGAATGCTGATTATATGGTTGCAGGTAAATTGGCAGGATGAGGAGCAGCAAATCAAAAGAGGTGCCTTTACCAAATCCAAGGAACTCTCAAAGCAAGGATAATGTTCAAGGTATGATTTGTTTTTTTAACACTGAACTTCCTTCATTGTCTAGGTCATATGTATAAAATTCTGAGCTAATCAGTAAATGAAAATTTCCTGGTTTATAAAAGGATAAATTTAAAATTTTAATTTTTTTATTTAGAAAATATTTGTGTATTTTTAGAAAGAGGGGAAGGGAAGGAGAAAGAGAGGGAGAGAAACATCAATGAGCAGGAGGAACATCCATCAGTAGCCTTTTGCATGCCTGTAACTGAAGACCTGGCCCAACTGAAGGCATGTACCCAGATTGGGAGTCGAATCAGCAACCTGTCGGGTCATAGGCTGGCGCTCAATTCACTGAGCCGCACCAGCCAGGGCCTTATTTATTTGTAGAGAGAGAGGAAGGGGGGAAAAGAGAGAAACATCCATGTTGGTTGCCTGTCGCATGTCCCAACTGGGGACCTAGTCCGCAACCTAGGTACGTGCCTAACTGGGAATCAAACTGGCAACCCTATAGTTTGCAGGCCAGCACCCAATCCACTGAGCCATGCCAACCAGGGGAAATTTTCTTGATTTTAGATGGAGAAAGAGAGACAGACAGATAAACACACACACACACTGATTTATTGTTTCTACTGGCAGATCGAAATCTGGAGCAGTTTTCTAATCGTTACACATTATAATGTGAAATATCATGTAGTGCAGTATTTTGTATTTGTTCAACTCATTGGAGTAAATTGTTGGAGTTGTATAACGGGGTGCGAGTGGAAGTTAATCCATCTGTTCTGAGGACTAAGAGGACCAATGTCTAATACAACTCTGAACCATATGTTGGGAAGCTCATCATTATTGGGCGGGAGAAGAACCATGTTTGGCTCTGTATAACACAGTACTTACTGAGGACTAGTTCTGCCTAATGAAGTTGTTCTCAAATTTCTGAGTGTGTTTGGTATCTTATTAAAATGCAGATTCTGAGGTCTATTTCAGGGATTCTGATTCAGTAAATATCAATGTTCCCAGCAGATAAAACCACATCGTGGGATACACTTTCTCAGACCAAGGCTGCTGTAAGTAGTTATAGTTCCTTTTATTTCCTTCTATTTTAGAGTTGACTGCTTGTTATGATTGACTAGATGAAAGTTTTCTATAGCACTTTTTGGAAGAAAAATAAGGTTAACATATTGGTAAGAAGTTATGTACCATATATTACAAAATGAACATTAATGACAACTATTAAATAGTATAAAACAATAATCAAGACACTTTAGGTCTCAGGGACATGAACATTATGACATATAAAGTATTAAAATAATTTGTGCAATGTATTCTTTTTTTTTTTTTTTTTTTCTTTAAAGATTTTATTCATTATTTTTAAAGAAAGAGGAAGGGATGAAGGAAAAAAGGGAAGGAAACATCAATGTATAGCTGCCTTTTATCTGCCTCCAGCTGGAAACCTGGCTTCCAACCTGGTCACGTGCCCTGACTGGGAATCATACCAGTGACCCTTGGGTTCGCAGGCTGGTGCTCAATCCACTGAGCCACACCAGCCAGGGTCATATTTATTCTTTATTAAATTTGCTCGTTTGGTATGTTGAAATGAATACTTGAAACCTATCATGAATTTGGGAGGCTGAGGCTCTGTAGAAGGCTCAGAGTCAGGGAATGAATAGCTACTTCTTGAATGGACCATGAGTCAACTCTGTTTTTTTGTGGCAGTGATGGAGGGGTTTCTCTCAGCACTGCTGAAGATGCTGGGCAACCTGTTATCATCTGTGTTCTGTCCAGTCTTGTCAGGGGTTTAGGAATCCAGATATGGCAGGTGATGCATAGTCCCTTCAAATGGAGACCCTTTCCTTTTCTTTCCTCTTTAATTTGCTTTCCAGGCACATTACTCTTCTGATATGTCTGTTTGTTTTCTTTTGTATCCTGCCTGAATTCAAATCACCTATTTCTTTGCTTGAGTATGGTATTTTCTATCTCTTAATCTTATAAACGCGTTTGAAAATCATTCTGGAAAAGGTACTATAACCTAGATTTGGTCATAATACAGAGTCAAGTTTAGACCCCATAAACAGCAATGTATATTCTCTCTTTCTGTATTATAATGTAGAAATAGCTACTGTTTCCCAATTTAATTTAGAGCTAAACTAATTTAGAGCTGAACTCTTGGTTGTTTTTCAAAATGATTGGTTTGGGTTTGTTTTTGTTTTTGTTTTTTTAAGAATTTTTAAGGATGAGGGGCTCCATATAAATGGGGGAGGGAAAGCCTGATACAGAACTATCGTAGGATTAATTTAATTTTCTAAGTGCATTGCACTGCAGCCATTCAAGAGAAGATAAGTTAGAATTGTATACAAAGTTTTTCTCTTTTTAAATCTGTAGCGGAATTTTGATGATCTTAATTTCATTTTTAAATAACTTTTCTATTTTTTTCAAGTTTTCTTCTGTGATTATGTAATACTCTACTATTTAGGGAAAAATATTTTTAAATATTTTAATTTTTTAAAAAAGATTTTACTATTTTTGGAAGAGAAGAGAGAGAGGCAGAGAGGGAGAGGATCAATGTATAGTTGCCTTTCACCTGCCTCCACCCACAGACCTGGCTGGAGACCTGGCTTGCAACCTGGTTATGTGCCCTGGCTGGGAATTGAACCAGTGACCTTTGGGTTCACAGGCCAGCACTTTATCCACTGTGCCACCATATTTGTTATTTTTTAGAGAGAGGGGAAGAGAGAGAGGTAGAAAGGGAGAGAGACATCATTGTATGGTTTCCTTTCACCTGTCTCAAGCTGGGGACCTGGCTGGAGACCTGGCTTGCAACCTGGTTATGTGCCCTGGCTGGGAATCGAACCAGCGACCTTTGGGTTTGCAGGCCACTGTGCCACCAGTCAGGGCTGGAAAATACTATTTAAAATCATTGAAAACATTGATGGTTATACCAAAAGTTGACTTCTGTTGTAAATTTTATGGAAACTTGAATTCTATCTTGGGAATTTTATACTTATTGAGAAACTTATTGTCTTATAGATAAGACTATAAAAAGTTCTGGCTGGTGCTTGCTTCGCAGCACATATGCTAAAATTGGAATGATACAGAGAAGATTAGCATGGCCCCTGCACAAGGATGACATGCAAATTTGTGAAGCATTCCATATTTTTAGAAAACAAATCCCATTTACCATAACAAGAAAAATAAAGTACTTAGGAATAAACTTAACCAAGGAGGTAAAAGATCTGTATTCAGAAAACTACAAAACATAGAAAAAAGAAATTAAGGAAGATACAAATAAATGGAAGCATATACCATGTTCATGGATGGGAATAATTAGCATCATTAAAATGTCCATACTACCCAAAGCAATCTATAGATTCAATGCAATCCCAATTAAAATACCAATGACATACTTCACAGAAATAGAAAAAATACTTCAAAAACTTCTATGGAGCCCAAAACACCTACAAATAGCCACAGCAATCTTGAGAAAGAAGAACAAGGTAGGAGGAATCACAATACCAGACATCAAACAATACTACAAGGCTACTGTCATCAAAACAGCATGGTACTGGCATAAGAATAGATATATAGATCAATGGAACAGAATAGAGAGCCCAGAAATAAACCCAGGACTCTATGGTCAACTAATATTCGACAAACGGGGAAGGAACATAAAATGGAGTAAAAACAGTCTCTTCAACAAGTGATGTTGGGAGGACTGGACAGGGACATGCAAAAAGATAAAACTAGACCGCCAACTTACACCATACACCAGAATAAAGTCAAGATGGATAAACGACTTAAACATAAGCAGTGCCACCATAAAGGTCCTGGAGAAAAATGAAGGCAGCAAAATTTTAGACATCCTATGCAGAAATATGTTTACTGATACTTCACCAAGGGCAAAGGAAATAAAAGAACAAATCAACAAATGGGACTATATCAAATTGAAAAGCTAAAGAAAACACCTGCAAAATTCACAGGGAACCAACTGTACGGGAAAACGTATTTGCCAATGATACTTTAGACAAGAGTTTGATATCCAAAATATATAAAGAACAAATGTAACTCAACACCAGGGAGGCAGACAGCCCAATTTAAAAATGGGCAAAGGACCTGAACAGACAGCTCACTGAGGGAGACATACAAAAGGCCCAAAGGCATATGAAAGAATGTTCAACATCACTTGCCATCAGAGAGATGCAAATTAAAACCACAATAAGATACCACCTCACCAGGCTGTCAGAATGGCAATCATCAACAAATCAACAAACAAGTGTTGGTGAGGATGTGGGGAAAAGGGAACCCTGGTTCCCAACCCTGCACTGTTGGGAATGCAGGCTGGTGCAGCCACTATGGTAAACAGTATGGAGTTTCCCTAAAAAACTAAAAATGGAACTGCCTTTCGATCCAGCAATTCCACTACTAGGACTATACCCAAAGAATCCTGAAACACCAATTCATAAGAACCTATGCACACCTATGTTCATAGCAGCACTATTTACAATAGCCAAGTACTGGAAACAGCCTAAGTGCCCATCAGTGGATGATTGGATTGAAAAACTTTGGCACATTTGTGCAATGGAGTACAGAAAGAAAGAAGGCTCTCCTACCCTTTGCAACAACATGGATGGAACTGGAGAGTATTATGCTTAGTGAAATAAGCCAGTCAGTGAAAGACAAATATCATATGATCTCACCCATTACAGGACAATAAAGAACAAGACAGCAAGCAAAACAGAACCAGATACATGAATACAGTGAATAGATGGGCAGGAGGAGGGGCGAGGAAGAGGCAAAGAAGGGGAGCAGTGGGCAGGAGGAGGGGCGAGGAAGAGGCAAAGAAGGGGAGCAGTTTAGTCAAGGAACTAGTATGGAAGAACCATGGACATGGACAACAAGTGGGATTGACTTTGTGGGGAAGTGGGTGGGTGGGGAAGGGGACAGAGGGGAGTAAAAAGGAGATGGATGTAATGAAACAATAAAATCAAATTTAAAAAAAGTTCTGGCTGTTTGAGTAGTCCTAATTTTTAAAATCTAGCTGAATTGTTCTTTCTTCATTTTTGCATGTAACATGCACAAGATTATATATATAGAGAGGGAGAGAGGGAGGGAGAGAGGGAGGGAGAGAGGGAGGGAGAGAGGGCGAGAATGCAGCATATAATGTCAGAAAACTTTTACCACTTTAAAAACACTTAACAATTAAAAAATAGGTCAAAAGCCCTGGCTGGCAGCACAGCGGATAACGTGCCGGCCTGAGAACCCAGAGGTTGCTGGTTCGATACCCAGCCAGGGCACACAACCAGATTGCAAGCCAGGTCTGTAGTCAGGTCTGTGGCTAGAGGCAGGTGAAAGACAACCATACACTGATGTTTCTTTCCCAATCTTTCTCCCTCCCTTCCTCTCTTTCTAAAAATAAAGAAATAAAAATCTCTTAAAAAGATAAATAAAAAATTAAAAGGTTAAGACAAATAGAAACTTTTTGGTAGCCTTCTGAATCTTTTTGATTTTCTTGTCTAAGTTTGGGCAGTGTTGTGCCAGTGGTTAGTATCGCGGAAATAGTAAATAATGAAAAAAGAAGACTTTTTTTGCTCATTAAAGTAAAATATTCTTGAGATTTTTTTCTACTTGGGAGAAAGATATTGGACAGTGTGCTTTTACATAACGATGTAAACTGAGAGCAGCTGGTTGTTTACGGAATTAATGCATTTGGTTGATGGTGTTTAACTTTAGCTGAGACACATTGAAAACAAGCTAGAAGCCGCCCCGACAAGTACAGCTGTGTTCGACTCTGTCATGGATGCCAAGAAATCTTCTGTGAGTGCTACCCGAAAAATAAGTAAAAAAGGTATGTATGGAGTTACCTCCAAAGATCTGAATATATTCAATATAAATTTTTTTTGATGTTGGTTTTGTTTCAGTTTAATCTCTTCTTATAATCCAATGTATTTGCTTGCTGTCTTGTTAAGAGACTACATCATCAGCAGTTAGGGTTTTTCCTTTAGGACTGAGTAGTTATGAAGCAGCCTCAAATTCAGTAACTGTAAGTGATGTTTTCCCCACTTTTAATGAATTTTCATTTGTTATCATGGTGAAAATTGGGTTTTGAGGCTTTGGGGTTATATACGTCTTTTTTCATTCTTTTTAAATTCTTTGGTCTTTATGTCACTTTGAAATTTATTTTACTTGATGAGCTCATATTTTTTATTGGGGTTTAAAATCACAAAGGGACTATCTTATAGATACTGTCATCATTGTTTTCTTTGTTTACTTTCCTAATCAGTGGGCCGAAACCTGAGGCTAATACTTCCCATGGAAACTGTGAATTTTTTTTTTTTTGGGGACCTGTGAATCTCTTGATTTTTTTTCTGATTTTTTTTTTTTTTGAGTGAGAGCCTTTGACGAAAAGGATTTTTTTTGCTGCTGTTAACATAATTCTTTTATTGATGTTCATTTATTATCCACAAAATTGATTGTTCTTACCTATTTTAAAAATGTTTGTTCTAAGCAAACAAAACAGAACCAGAGACATAAATACAAGGAACACACTCTCAGTGTGCAGAGGGGAGGGAGAGGGGGAGGAGGCAAAGAGGGGAAACAGTCTATTTAAGGAACTAGCATGGATGACCCATGGACATGGATGACATGTGGGATTAACTGGGATGCGGGTGATAAGGAGGGTGGGGAACGGGAGAGCAGAGGGGGAAAAAAGAGATGAATGTAATGTAACAACAGTAAAAAATAAATTTAAAAAATGTTTGTTTTATTACAATTGTCCTAATTTTCTCCCATTGCTCTCCAATGCCCACACAACCTCTGCTCCCAGTCAGTCCCCACAAAAAGGAATTTCATATATCAAATTTTATTTTGTGTTTTCATATAATGTTTCTCTATAGATTGAGTTACTGTAATAATTTAAATAAAACCTGAATATTTTCCATCTGCTTATATAATATTTAACTAAGATGCCAGAAAGAATAGATACCTAAGTTATTTTCTTAGATCTGTGCCAAAATCAGAGACAGTCATATTTTATATCATATGTTCTCACAGATTTTTTTTTCCTGCAGATGGTAGATACCCAGATGATTCTTGGCTTCATGCTCCAACCTCCAAATCTTCTAAATCACGAAAAGAGCAATCTCGTAGTCCTCTTAGAGTTACCACCCTGGAGAGTAATGTAAAGAGAAATAATCGTGTAGAATTCCGAGAACCTTTGGCTTCTTACAGGTTAATGTTTTTTTAAAAAATAAGTTATCGAATAGGGCTAGTCTATAATATTTACAGTAAGATTATAGTTTATTTTCTGAACTTTTCATAGCACTCTGGCCCTGTTATTACTACCTTTCCATTAAAAAAATAATAAAGCACACCTCTTTTATATTATGAAATACTAACTTTCTACTTTTACTAATTAAGTATTGGGGAGGGCCGGGACCTGGTAACTCAGTTGATTAGAGTGTTGTTCCCGTAGGTTCAAGATTGTGGGTTCAGTCTCTGATCAGGGCATGTACAGTGCCAATGGATGTATGAATGAGTGGAACAACAAATTGATGTTTCTCTTTTCCTTCCTCTCTCTCTAAGAATCAACAGAAATATTTGGAGGGGAAGAAGTAGTAGTAGTAATATTTGCTCCAGGTCACTGCCACTATTATAGTAACTATGTTTCCTATAGACAAATTACTGAAGAATGTTGCTCTTTTTCCCCTTTATATCTCACATTGGATGTTCTACATAATGAATTTTGTATAGCTTAGTTTTTTCTTTTTTTGATAGCATTAATCAGTTACCTAAAACTTCTTGAGAATATGGGTTGATTTATTGTTTTATCTTTGCCAGTGGCTTTTTTCAGCAGCTGATTTCATCAGATGTTCAAGTGCGATGTATGAATTTTGATAGTATGAATGATATAAAATGCTTTGTGTTTTTGGTTAGCTGATAATTTAGGACATTAAACAAAATTATAATTTGTATTTATTTGAGGGACATTTTACTAATGAAATAAATGTGTTTGTGCTTTTATGATAGCAAATAGTAATAAGTAGTAAACACTGAACCTTGTATTTCTGTGTTTCATTTACAAGCATTTTTAGTTTGATATTTTATTTTATTTTTAAAGATTTTATTATTTTTAGAGGGAGGGGAAAGGAGAGAGGAAGAGAGGGAGAGAGACATCCATGTATGGTTGCCTTTCACCTGCCTCCAGCTGGGAACCTGGCTGGAGACCTGGCTTGCAACCTGGTTATGTGCCCTGGCTGGGAATTGAACCAGTAACAGTTGGGTTCACAGGCCGGTGCTCAATCTACTCAGCCACACCAGCCAGGGCCTCATTTTTAGTATTTTAAAGTGTCAGTAAATCAAGGAGTTTCATGATGGGGAGATGTAGGTGGGTTATAAGGTCAGTTTTCAGTATAGTCAATTTGATGCAGTTTTGAAATATCTAGTGAAAGTATTCAGTGGACATTTGAAAATTTGGGTAGGAATGTATGTGAGAAGGTCAGGGCTGGAAATACAAATTTTGAGCATTGTTACCAGTGTTGTAGTGAAAAAAATTGTGGGGAAAAAAAAAAATGTAAAGACAAGGCCAGGGACTTAATCTGGGTAAAAGTTTATAGTTTAGAAAAAGAGAAAAATTTGAAAAGTAATTAGCAGTTCAGAATCTTCAACCAGAAAAATATTAAGTGGCTTGTCTAGAAACATAATTACTATCAGAATTGAAACTAAATTACCAACGCTTTATGTATGTATACCAGATGTTTTTCCTGCTAAGAATACTATCTGACATTTAAAATTATGTAAGTCATGCATCTTTTAAGAAAAAATAGCTATAACATAGCTGTGAATAGAACGCCCTTCACCTGATCAAGTCACTCCATCACTTCAAACTCATCTTTTATTACTTTATGTATGAAACATTGAGCCATCTGTTTACCCCACTCCATTTCCCCAGACTGTTTAACCCTTCTTCTGTGCTGCCGTAATAATATATAACATCGTTTATTAGAGCACTTCCATTTTTTTGAAATTTTATATTTTTAAGTATATTTTATTGATTATGCTATTACAGTTATCCCAAATTTCCCCTCTTTTGCCACCCTCCAACTGGCCCTTCTTCTGTCCAGCAATCCTCGCTGCTCCCTAGTTCAGATCTGTGGGTTGTGCATAGAAGGTCTTTGGATTCTTCATTTCTTATACTATTTTTAACATCCTCCTGTCTATTTTGTCCCTACCAATTATACTTCTGAAACCCTACTCCTCCCTATTGATAACCCTCTACATGATCTCCATGTCTGATTCTGTTCCTGTTCTAGTTGCTGGCTTACTTTGTGTTTGTTTTTAGATTCACTTGTTGAAAGTTGTGTTTGTTGTCATTTTAATGTTCATAGTTTTGATCTTCTTAAATAAGTACCTTTAACGTAATAAGGGCTTGGTGATGATGAACTCCTTTAGCTTTACCTTCTCTGCGAAGCACTTTATCTGCCCTTCCATTCTAAATGATAGCTTTGCTGGACAGAGTAATCTTGGTTGTAGGGTCTTGCTTTTCATCACTTTAAATTCTTCTTGCCTATGAAATTTCTTTGGAGAAGAAATCAGCTGACAGTCTTATGGAAACTCCTTTGTAGGTAACTCTCTTGTTGCTTTTAAGATTCCCTCCTTTAACCTTTGGCTATACTTTCAGGGATCATTTCTTTAGTTTATTATTTTAGAGCATTTTCATGTTGCATTATATTGATTCCTTCTCTACCCATTGCATTAATTTATATAAGGCTGTAAATCTGTCTTATTCTCAAAGCACTATCTAATGCCTGTTATTTACTGTTTTCATTAAATTTTCATATTTAAAGAAATGTTGAAAGAATTGTTTATTGAATACCCTTATACATATTTAGCAAATGTTACATGAATGAGTCAATGCATCTTCCCTCTCTCCCTCCCTCCCCCTCCCTCTCTCCCCTCCCTCTCTCTCTCCCTCCTCCCTCCCTCCCTTCCTTCCTTCCTTGCTTCCTTCCTTCCTTCCTTCCTTCCTTCCTCCCCTCCTTCCTCCCCTCCTTCCCTCCTTCCTTCCCTCCTTTTCAGTGTTCTTCCCTTAAGATTGAGTCATGGTATGTAATCTCTTTTTATGCTTTATTTTATTCTCTACAGGTGCTAATTTTTGACCTAAATCATTTTAACTGAATTGTTACAGTCTGGTCAAGAGAGTGAAAATAATTGCAGCTAGCCTTGATATCTAGTGGAAACTACAGGTCTCAGTTCTCAGCCCCCATCTTGTGTAATAATCAGCCACTCAGAACAGGGTCTAATGTGTTTTGGGTCATGGATCCCAGGGCTAATCTGATGAAGGCTGTAGACTATCACCTTAGAAAAATACGCATACTCAAATACATTAGATATGGTTGATATAATTACTGTGTAATTACTGTAGTCATTTTTGTGGCAGAGTATTATGCCTTTAAATGCAACATTTGGATCAGTGCTATAGGATAGGCCCATTAATGCGGTCACATATGTAATATAAACATTTTTAGTAGTTACATACACACACACAAAGATGTTTTACATTCTTTTGTTGTTTTAAATCATTTGAATTCCTGCGTGATTTATATTACAGCACATCACAGAGTTGGATTAGCCACATTTCAGGTGCTTAGTAGCCACACAGGGTTGATGCCTAGTCTTTCAGACATAGCAGGTCCAGGCTGTTGTTGTGTGGGCTTTTGTAATTTTGTTGGGTGTTTTTTCATGATTCATGTGCTTTTCTTACTGCTGAGGCCTTTCTGTCTTCATTAACTTCCTTTATAACAAGCTGCTTCTGTTCCTAAAATATAACTTATTAGAATGATGTATACAATAAAAATAGTCTCTGAAGGAAGACTTTTGCTGGTGTTTTTATGAATAGAGAATATGGACTCTGTGGTGTACTTTGGCTATGTTTAGTCTTTTTGTTTACTCTGAAGTTTCTAGGTATGCTTTACACACAGCTTGAAGCTGCCAGGAAAGTGGTTGGTGGTTCAGGGAGGCTTGAATTTACTAACCACATTTATTTGAAGGAAAATATTTATTGTACTTGTACTTTTTTTCTGCTCCCAATTGGTTGGTTAAGTTGGTACATTATTTAGAAGTTATACATATGAAATACCAGTAAAGGAGTAAAATACACATTTGGGTAAAAGGTGTCAAGTGAATATCCAAAATCAGACTGTAACCCTATTTTCTGGCATTCTTAAGGAAATTTCTTTACATATCTTTTGCATTTTTCTTATTTTATAATAGACAGATTATGATTTAGAACATGAGAGAGGGGTCATTGAGCCTTAATATTAGTAATGGTTATTTTATTAGTCTTAACTTACTGGAATTTCTGGGGATTTTTTGTCTCTAATTTTACTTTAGAGTTCTCCATTTGTAAGACTGGTTTTAGTTCGACTGTTTTTTGTACTTTTCATTTCAAACTTACTATTTTTTAATTATAGGGAAATTCATGGCATACTTTCCAATGTAAGTCCCAGCTCTTTAGAGTCAAAGCATGTGTATTGTGTGGATGCTAAGGAAGAAAAGCCTGAGAATGGGAACCGGATGGTAAGCAATCAGGAAGAACGAAATATACAAGGCTGCGGTTTTGAAAGTTCCCAGTCATCTATCATCAATGACACTGTTGTTAGGTTTTTAAATGATCGACCAGCAATTGATGCATTGCACAATTCTGAAAGTTTGATGAAGATGGCAGCTCCTGTGAGAACTGAGGAAGAAAAGCCTAATAGAACAAAAGGAAATGAGAACATTGTGAAGGCCTCTGTCAGTAATGTGGGCCATGATGTGGATCCGAAAGGGTTACAGCTGACTGACTCTTCTCCCTCTTCTGCTAGTACTGCTAATTTCCAAAGATTAGATATCTTAAAGAGGCGGCAACATGATGTCAAACTGGAAAAACTCAAGGAGCGGATTAGAAAACAGTGGGAACATGCAGAAGAAACAAATGGCCGGGGCCAGAGCCTGGGCCTTATTGACCACCCAGTAATGGTGGTTAATGTCGACAGCTCAGTGACAGCAAAGGTCAGGAAAGTGGCAACAGCACCACCTGCTCCTGCATATAAAGGTTTGTGATCAGTCCTTGTGTGTGTGTCTTTCTGCTTCCTTATCCCCGTCTCCTCATAAGGTTTTTTTTTTTTTTTTTTTTTTTTCAGGAGAATCAGATAGGAGTAATCTGGGTGTTGCAAGCCCAGAAGGTTTTTTTTTTTTTTTAAGATTTTATTTCATTGTTTTTAGAAAGAGGGGAAGGGAGAGAAGAGAGGCAGAGAGGAAGAGAGACATCAATGTATGGTTGCGTTTCACCTGTCTCCAGCCACAGACCTGACTGGAGACCTGGTTTGCAACCTGGTTATGTGCCCTGGCTGGGGAATCGAACCTGTGACCTTTGGGTTCGCAGGCCGGCGCCTTATCCACTGTGCTGCCATCCAGGGCTCACAATGTATTTAAGTAGAGATGCTTGAGAGCATGATTAGTAAGAAATTAATTCAAGGTGCAGGTTAAAAATGCAGGCATCTGGGTCCTACACTGGACCTAAATCAGAAGTTAGGGAACAGAGTCCAGCATTTAAACCTTGGTGTTTCATTTATGTTTTTGTGTGCTTTATTTATTTGAAGGAGACTTTGGAAATGTTCTGTGATTCTGCTTTAAAATTTGAAGTACTGAACACAAACGATGTTTATGTGATTCTTTTTTATGCGTATTTTTTTTCCTGGTGTAAATGCCCGTGAATGTTAAGAGCCTGTGTAGGTCATCTTTATTTTATTTCAGGGCCTAATATAGTGTCTTGGACATAAATGCACAGTGAATTTTTTATTCTTTCCAATAAACTCAACTAGTAAGAAAAAAAGTGGACAAAGAATGGAAATAAAGACTGTGGAACAGAAAGAGAAACTGATACAGATATTGAAAGCTTCTTGAAGTTATAGGTGAAGATGCAAACAAATGTAATGTAAGGCTCCTATGGAGATAAACAGTTCTTTTTTTTTAAGATTTTATTTATTTCCAGAGAAAGGAAGAGAGAGAGAGAGGCAGAGAGGGAGAGAAACACCAATGTATGGTTGCTTTTCACCTGCCTCCAGCCATGGAACTGGCTGGAGACCTGGTTTGCAACCTGGTTATGTGCCCTGACTGGGGAATTGAACCAGCGACCTTTGGGTTCGCAGGCCAGCGCCTTATCCACTGTGCTACCAGCCAGGGCCAATAAACAGTTCTTAAAGGGGAGAGGAGGAAAATGATAGGGTTGAATGCAGAGAGATAGGAGGGGGTAATGATGAAAAGAAATGTTGAGAAAGGGGGGACTTGCATGGAATTGCCACACTTTCTTATTATAAACTGTAGTTTATAAGAGACAGAACACTACGTTTATACATTTTTTCCTTACATAGTTATAGATATAATTGTATGCCCCTTGCCACATTTATTTACTATTAGACATGTAATTAACTTACTGGTACATTGCATCTAACGCCTCTCAAGTGCTTTTACCAATTTCAGCTTCAACTTATTCTTTATATTGATTTAACTTTACAAATACTTGTTGGCTGCCAAATTTTTGGTAGGCTGAACCATCTGAAAATATGAGTCTTTGCACTATCTAGTTATCATCCCTATTCATTATTTCATGAAGTAGCACTCCAACTTCAGTGTATTTTTCAGAGTAGTGAAAAATTTGAAGTAGGTAGTCAGAACAGTAATTCCTAGGAAAAAGCACATGTGTAATTTTTTTTAGAAATTGAACAAGTATGGTTTAAAGACCCATTTTTCACACTTTGGGTACATTTTGCTTATGTAAGCAGCAGCTGGTCCATTAGTTCAGTCGTAGGCAGAACCAGACAAATGTTAGCAATTAATGCCTGTCTTCAAAGAAAAGAGTAAGTAGTGCAGTATAGTTTTTCTTTTAGTCTTAAGGGGGATAGCTTATATCTCTGAAATTTATCATTTATGATTAACATTTTAAAATCACTTAGTGTTTGTTCACTTTTATCCTTTTAAATAAATGCATGTAGATTGCTTTATCTTACTGAAGCTTGCTTTTTCCAAATAGTATTTGTCAACATATTATGTGGTAGCTAATTATGTATGCCTCTCTTAAAAGTTCATAAAGCTGCCCAGCATTATTAATTATTAGGTAAATGCAAATAAAAACCACAGTTGAGATTCCATTTCATACCTACTAGGGTAACTGTAATAAAAAAGACAGACAATGACAAGTGTTGTTAAGGCTGTGGAGAAATTGGAACCCTTATACTATATTGCTAGTGAGAATGTAAAATGGTGCAGCTATTTTAGAAAACAGTTTGGCATTTCCTCAAAAAGTTAAACATAGAGTTATCATATGACCCAGCTATTCCACTCCTATGTATAATACTCAAGGGAATTGAAAACATATGTCCACACAAGAACCTACACACAAATGTTCACAGCAGCATTATTCAATACTAGCCAAAAAATAGAAACACCCCTAAATGTCCACTGCTGATGAATAGATAACAAATGTTGGTATACCCATACAGTGGAATATCATTCGACAATAAAAAGGGATGAAGCTTTGGTACATATTATACAGTGGATGAGCATTGAAGATACTATACTAAGTGAAGAAACCAGATACAGAAGGCCATGTGTACTATGATTCTGTTTATATGAAATGTCCAGAATAGGCAAATCCATAAGAAAGAAAGTAGCTTAGCAGTTGCCAGGGAATAAAGATGGAAATGTGGGCACTGACTGCTAATGTGTACAGGATTCTTTTCAGGGAGATGAAATGCCCTGGAATTAGATGATGACAGGTGTGTAACTTTGCAAATATACTAGTCCACTGAGTTGTACCCTTTAAAAGAGTGTATTTTATAGTATGTTAATCAGATCTCATTTAAAAAAGAAAGAGTATAACAAATAAAATGTATAAAGCAACTGTGATAAAAATGTTCTGTACTGTTGATACATACTAGGTTTCAATCCTTCAGAGACCAGGATTCGAACCCCTGATGGCAAAGTATGGCAAGAGGCTGAGTTTCAAAGCATGAGTAGAGACCTGTATCGAGACTTAGCCCTTCACTTTGCAGGTGAGAGGGGAGTTTTGTTAGGCTTCGAGTGTTTTATCAATGCATGCTCTCTAACTTACAATATGTAAGCATAAAGTGGTCACCAAGCTAAAGATACTTCCCCTTTCTAACTACATGGTACAGTAAAGTAGTGGTGGTTTTTAGTCAGTCATAAGGCTCTCATACTGTAGGCTCTTCTCCAGGGTTAAAATTAGCATACATGGCTGATGAGACAGAAACTAGGCTATTATTAAACTAAAGGACTTTCACAGTATGCCTGTCTGATTTGAAGAAAATGCAGCAGTGTAGTTGAAGTTTATTTCGGTCAGCCTCTGAGATCTTTGAAATGGTCAGTAATTTAATAGGCAGCAGATACAAAGATACTAACATAGAGGGCAAAATGCAGAAAGAAAAATTAACCTTATAGGAAGGGAATAATGTTAGAGAATTGGAAATATGAGGAAACTTCTGGAAGATTGGAAGAAGAAAATAAGGTGTCATACTCCTAATGTTATTATGGACAAGGTGTTGGCTCTTTAGTATTCTGTATTTTTTACAATTGAGGAAACAGAAGCTCAAAGAGTAGTTTTCCCAAGGCTGCAAAGAGCAGTTAAGAATTGAGGCCAACCCTGGCTGGTGTGGCTCAGTGGATTGAGCATTGGCCTGCAAACCCAAGTGTCGTTGGTTCAGTTCCCAGTCAGGGCATATAACCAGGTTGCAAGCCAGGTCTCCAACCAGGTCCCCAGCTTGAGAGAGGTGAAAGGTAACCATATATTGATGTTTCTCTTCCTTTCTTCCTCCCTCCCTTCCCCTTTCTCTAAAAATAATGAATAAAATCTTCTTTAATAAAATTAAAAATTAAAAAAAAAAAAATTGAAGCCAAGATTCAAAGCCAACCCTTGTCTGACTGTAAAGCCTGAGATTTTTCTAGGACATCCCCATGGAGATTCTTCTAATAAATTTTGTGGCATTAAGTGTTCGGTATAGTTTTTCTACTGTGATTATTGGAACACTGTATTTAATTAACCCTGAAGATTTGGGAATTAGCTTGGAAGGGTTCAAATTGGGCTCTGTCATTTATTAACTGTGTATACTACCTGTGTTACATAGCGTCTAACTTGGTTTTCTCATCTGAAACATCGGGATAATAACAATATGCCTCATCAGACAGTATCATCATAGGCAAATAGGATGCTATATGTCAATGAATTCTTTTCTTTTCTTTTTTCTTTTTTTATTATTTTTAAAGATTTTATTTAATTATTTTTAGAAAGAAGGGAAGAGAGAGAGTCAGAGAGTCAGAGAGGGAGAGAGACATCCATGTATGGTTGCTTTTCACCTGCCTCCAGCCACAGACCTGACTGGAAACCTGTTTTGCAACCTTGTTATGTGCCCTGGCTGGGGAATCGAACCTGTGACCTTTGGGTTCGCAGGCCGGCGCCTTATCCACTGTGCTACCAGCCAGGGCCATCAATGAATTCTTAAAGAGGTGTTTGTTCTACATTTTTTTTTTTTTTTTTAAGATGTTATTTCATTATTTCTAGAAAGAGGGGAAGGGAGAGGCAGAGAAGGAGAGAGACATCAATGTATGGTTGCCATTCACCTGACTCCAGCCACAGATCTGACTGGAGACCTGGTTTGCAACCTTGTTACATGCCCTGGCTGGGGAATCGAACCTGCGATCTTTGGGTACACAGGCTGGCGCCTTTCCCACCATGCTACCAGCCAGGGCCTGTTCTACTCTTATTATGGTGGATGAATGCTGTGCTCCTCGCTAAGACCAGCCCATCCACTAGTGATTTAGATTCCATTTGCTCTTATGTATTTAAGGACATAACTTTAGCCCTGTTTCCTTTCTTTTCCTTCATCTAGTTTTCTCACTGTTTAATGACATGCTGTTATTTCAGCCATTATAGAATCCCTCTTTTAGCCCTACTCTCTTCAGCTACTGCCCCTTTAATCTCTTGTTTACGGCCAAACTTCCAAAAGTTTCCCCATACTTATCTCTAATTTTTCTCCTGTTTTCACTCTTGAATCCTTTCTCTTAGGTTTTTGCTCCTACTTCTCTGAGAACTGCTGTTAACAGGATCATCAGTGGCTTCCATGTTGCTAAAACCAGTGTTTAACTCTAATTTGTCATCTTGATCTCTCAACAACACTGGACATGATTGAAATTTTTTTTAAAACTCTTTACTTGACATTTAGGATAGCATAGCGTTTGGTTTTCCTTCTAAGTCTAGTTGGTCCTTTTCAGTTTCTTCCTAATCAATACCCTAATCTCTAAACATTAGCAAGTCCCATTCTCAGTAAGTGGATCTCTCCTTCTCTCCTCTTGTCCCCTCCCTTCCTCTTTTTTTGGGGGAGGAGGGACTTTTTATTTATCTGCATAGGCATAAGACAGGCTGATCTAATCTCAGAGTTTTAAATATTTATTGTTGTTGATTCCCAAATTTATATCTTTGGTCTAGACTTCTCTGAACTGAAACTCTTGTATCTGGTGCCAAGTCCCTTTGGGTGTGTAAGAGGTTTCTTAAGCTTAATATATCCAAAATGTAAATAACTAAGTGGGGTCACAATACACCCCTTAAACCTACTCCTGTGGCAGTCTGTCCACCTCAGATAATCTATTCTTATCATTCAGGCTTCTTGACCCCCATATTTCCCTTACACGTTATTTCTAATATTGCCTGAAATATATCTCAAAATAAAACCACTACTTAACCTGCCTCACTCTGTCACTGTCACCGAGGACCAAGCCACCATCAGTTTCTCCCCCAGGTTACAGCCTTCTAACTGTTCTCCCTGCGTCTGTACTGCATCTCAGCTGTGAGGGTAAGCTTGTTAACACGGAATTGAGATCATACCGCTCCTTTGCCTGAAATCTTCCAAAAACTTCTGTCTCATTCTTGACTAAGACGTGATGATCTTACAGTGACCTCTCTAAAGCCCTGATGATACGTCCCTGACCCTGATTATTACAGCTTTTCACTTCGTTCACACGGGCCTCCCACTGTTCTCCCACTGTTCTCTAGGCACGAGGTGGGCTCCTGGCCTAGAGCTTTAGATTCGGACGTAGTTCCACTTTGCCCAGCACGCAGCGCACTGCATGTGTTTTCAAGTGTGTGTGTAGGTCTGTAATGGAGGTTAAATGTCACACAGATACACACAGACCCCTGGGCAAAAGTAGGTTTACGGTAGTGAGTACGTGAAACAGTTTATTCCTGTATTGTTATTTATTATTTATTGTTTAATATAAACCTATATTAACCCACCCCTGTATACCTTGATTAGAATTGAAAAAATTAGTGAGTGCTAATTTGTATATGAAATACCCTGACATATTTCACTGGTGTAACCATAAGAGGGCCTCACTTAGGAATATTATATTGAGTATTCACAATTGGGAAGTTTTATTTTAGAAGTTAATGACTACCTATCTCAGTTATGTTGGAATTTTTAAATGCAAATGCTTTTATCTGAGGAGTGCTTACTTCTAACATTCTATAAATGCTCCGGATCCTGGGTTGGAAAGCGTTAGTTGCACTTTTAACCAGTTTGTGAAAACAAGTTACATTTCTCAAACAAACAAACGTAAAGAATTGGAGCCTGCCGGTGGAGTAGTGGTAATCTTTAGACCTTTCCACAGGAGGAATAGGCATTGGTAGCTATGGGTCATAGAAATAGCCTTAGTGAAGGTTCCTTTCTCCCCACCTGAATCATACACTTTATACAGGTGTTTCATCCTTGGGGGAGGGTGAGCGAATGTGTGGGAATCATTGTAATATTTGCTATAAATGTTTCTGCTTTTCAGATGATGTCTCTATAAAAGAGAAACCTACAGAAAAAAGTAAAGAGAAGAAAGTAGTCAGGCCAGTACGAAAAGTCCAAAAGGTAACCCAGTTTTCAAGTCCAGAATGCAAAACAGGTTAGTTTTCTCAATATCATATACCTCCTAAAGTTAGATATTACTGAAATGGCGTCTTCATGGAAATAAATGTTTGTTATATATATCTTCTTACTGTTTGACAGATATAAAAATAGAATATAGTTTACATATTATTATTTTGTGTATGTGTTCAACGGACATAGCATAAGCTATATGTATTTAGAGTGTATAGTTTGATAGTTTTCATATATGTGTTTACTTGTGAGGCCATATGTTCACCATGATACTGAATATATCTATCACCCCCAGATTTTTCTTTTTTTTTTTAAGATTTTATTTTTTTAGAGAGAGGGGAAGGGAGAAAGGCAGAGAGGGAGAGAAACATCAGTGTATGGTTGCCTTTCACCTGCCTCCAGTTACAGACCTGGCTGGAGACCTGGCTTGCAACCTGGTTATGTGCCCTGGCTGGGAATCGAACCAGCGATTTGGGGGTTTGCAGGCTGGTGCCTTATCCTCTGTGCCACCAGCCAGGGCTTTTTTTCTGTCATTTTGAATAGAAATTAATATGATTAAAGAAAATGATTTTTTATATAGCAAATTTTTATATGCAAAAGGATTGCTTATGAATGTCACAAAGAAAAGTGTGGCAGTCCATGTCTGTAGTGGTCAGGCTGGACTCTGAATAAATCAAGACTGGGAAAAAGATTTCCCTAGTTCCATAGTGATCAACATTTCAGGCACAATCCAGATTGCCCAGATTTATACCTAGCTTTGCTCCTTTGGTAAATGAGTCATTTTAGTGTCCCTAGTTTTCCTCCCATATATAAAAAGGCAGGGGAGTAGTGCTTCTAATGGGGTTGTTGTGAGAACTAAAATAATACCTAATAACACTCAATATAGGATCTGGCATATGGTAAGCATGCATGTTAAGCATGATTTCATTGATAATAATTATTGTCATTTCTGATTATATTAAAAATGGGCATTTAGTATGTTGTATTCATGTCACTGAGTAATTTGGGCCAAGAGGGTGTGAAGAAAGTTGAGAACTTGTCTCTTTCAGTTTGGAAACATTTGAATCCTTCATATATTCATTCATTATGCAAATATTTCGAGCACTTGCTCTGTGTGAGGCTTTGTGCTTTGCTAAGGAAGGTGCACATTCCCTTGCTCGTCTTCAGTTTATAATTTTGTCAGGAAAACAGTGGATTCATAGTTCGAGTAAAGGATGATGAGTGTGTGGAAGGGGTTGTGCAGGGTCTGTGGAGATAAGGAGCAGGAGTGGTGGGACACTCGTTTTTCTGGTCATAGACTAATCTCTAGAGTGGCAAATAACATATTTTATGACACCCATTGTTAACTCTAGTTGTCATAAGAGAATCACTGGGCACAAATAAAGATAAAGTTTTATAGGAGCATGAATTATCTGAATGTAAACTAAACTAATTTTTACATTAAGAAAATAAGCCATGTTATTTTTTCATGAGTGACTGTGTAATACTGTTGTCAGGAGCATAGTTAGAAATGGAACACTGGGACCACTGTGACTTGGGTTGTGTTTGTCCAGTTTTGTGGTAGGCTAATTTCCAAGTATGCACCGGGGTGATGGCTGAGACAGAGCATCATTAAATGTGCAAAAAGCATATTAATAGTTTATCTATAGTCAAAGTCCTCTTTTTCTATCAGTGACTGCATGAGACTATTCTAGAAAGCCAGAATTTAGAAATAACCACCCAGCATATTCAGAAGCCAACATTTATAAATAACTACCCAGTATATTCATGGTTGCTTGCTTTTGATTCAGAAAATTAAGCTGAAATTGAAGAGAAGTCTGTTCTCTTGTTTTGCTTAAGAACATAGTTTTTTTTTTTTAATAAATTGAGCAATAGATTTAAAAACATAAATATTTTAGACTGTTGAAGGTTAATAACAAGGGGCAAAAATATTTCTTTTCTAAAATAAACAGCACACATTTATAATACATGTTTCTTTATAATAGATGTATTCATTAAATAATACTTTCATTTAAACTTTTAAAAGCTGTTTTTAAAGAAACTCTAAATGCAATGTCTTTTAAATACAATTAAAATAGCATCATAAAACACTTCAAAAGTAGAAAAAACTCAAAAAACCACTACCCTTACTCAGATTACTAGTATTATATTGTGTACTTCCTTACAATAATTTTTTTTTAAGATTTTATTCATTATTTTTAGAGAGAGAGAGAATGAAGTGGGGAAGAAAGGGTGAGAAACATTCATGTATGGTTGCCTTTCACCTGCCTCCAGCAGGGGAACTGGCTGGAGACCTGGCTGGAAACCTGATTATTATATGTCCTGACTAGGAATTGAAGCAGCAACCCTTGAGGTCGCAGGCTGGTACTCAATCCACTGAGTCTTACCAGCCAGGGATCCTTACAATAACTTAAAAATCAAAATAGTACGTGAATGTAATCATTATATACACAAAGTTTTATCTTTTCCTCTCAGAATCTTTCCACAGAGTGTTTCTGTTATTTCTTATCGAAACTATGTTTTGAAATGGCCACACAATACTGTCTTATTAGAAACATAGCTAGTTTAGTTAACCATTCACCATTCTTTAATATTTAGGTTTCTTCTGATATTATAGAAAATGATAGTGAATATTTTTATTTTTTTTCTTTTGTGTTATTTCTATTAATACAATGCTATTACTTAGACTATTTGAGCAAGGGGAATGAGCACTTTTACATGTATTACATGTATTCCTGACATGTAATGTTATTTTTATTTAAAAAAAAAAAAAACTGTACCCACTTATATTTTCATAAGCAGTGCATAAGTAGAATGATTTTATTATGACTTTACCAGCATTGGCTATCAATGTACCATCTCCTCCAAAGGTAATCACTGTTAACTGTTTATTATGTATTAAATATTTCTTCAATATTTTTTCTGTGCTTTGATTAAGTCATTTGTTTGGCCAATATACATTTTACTTAGTGCCAGAAACTGTGCTAGTGTTAATAAACCATACAGTTAATGTAGTTGGCATATTTTTGCTCTATGTGACCTAGTTTTTGAGGTTTCAGTTATAATTATTAATATTTAGTTCTTTGAAAGCATTTTACACTTATTTGATGTGTATGGGTAAATCAAGATTTAAGCCAGCTGTTCATTGATTTGGAGACTTAGGGTTATAAATAAAAGCAGATTATAAACCTTTTAACTTTGGCATAAGATTATTAGGAAACTTGTATGAGTAGGTGTATGAGTGTATTTTTTTTAAAGTTTGGTTTACTTTTTTTTTTTTAAAGATTTTAGTTTTTATTTTTAGAGAGAAGGGAAAGGGGAGAGGCAAAGAGGGAAAGAGACATCCATGTATGGTTGCCTTTCACCTGCCTCCAGCTATAGACCTGGCTGGAGACCTGGCTTACAACCTGTTTATGTGCCCTGCCTAGGAAATGGAACCAGTGACCTTTGGGTTTGCAGGCCGGTACTCAATCCACTGAGCCACCAGCCAGGGTCTGAGTATACTTCTTAGAGCTCAAATTTAAGCTTTAAATTCAATGCAGGATATATGTGTTTGTATTTTAGGGAGCAGTCATCTGATCAGTACATCATCTTGGCGAGATGGACAGAAGTTAGTAAAGAAGATTCTGGGACCTGCGCCCAAAATGGAGCAAAAAGAGCGAAGAACAGCATCAAGTGACAGAAGTGGAAGAGAGAGAACTATTAAATCTGGTAGTAATCAAATTACTAAATTATCTCGGTAATTGAGAAAAACAATTAAAAGTTGCTTGTGTACATACTTAGGGTGAAAATAGTCTTTTGGGAATGCTTTATATCTTTGATTTATGTGTATAATTGTGAATGTAGCTCAAAAAAGATGTTCTATTGGGCTGTCTGGATAATTTCTACACAGAGGTATTATGGTGACTTTTATTAAGAATTCTTTTTCTCTTATGTTAATTACACATAATCATATTTAGTTAACTGTAGCAAGGCATCATTTAACCAAATATCAGACTTTTAAGAACCTTAAAAGAATCAAATCCAATTTCTGTCATCCCTACATATACAAACACAAGCACACATCCAGAAGGTTGTTTGTTTTTTCTTAATTTTAATTTTTTCTTAATTTGGCAGGCTAGGTAATAATCCCAGGGGGGAGCTGATTATATAGTCAGTGGATGGCAAAATCTGATGTAGTATCCGCAACTTTTTAGTTTGACTTTCGAGTCTTTTCTCTTTTTGAAATGTCTTGAATGCTATTTGCAATAACTAGTTACTTTTTCATGAACAATAATTTTGGGAAATGAAATATAAATACCTATAGGCCAGCTTTCTTTTTCAGCAACAACAATGCCTTAATTGTAACTTCAGGAATGGATTCAGTAAGAAATGCAATTGCAACTATAGTTTTGTACACATAAGTCAATATATACTTTGTATTTGCTCCTCTTCACTTTCATTTAGCTTGTAAATAAACTCAGTGCATTCTCAGCCTAAAATTAAGCCATATCAACAAATGTCTAGATGATAAAATGATTATTTTCCTATATATATTTTTCTTTTACTCTTTGGAGAGTTGTGGCAGCTTAACATTGTTGGGTTTTTATCACGCTTTGGGGTTTGGGATGTAGAATAACATTAAGTAAGCATATGAGAGAGAAATGTTGGTAGTAATTCTCTATTAATAGTTAAGTATGAAAATCAATAATAATACCTCCTTTCAAAATATTAAAAGATGCATTTTGTTCAAATGCCAAGGAAGCATAGTGTTTCAGAAAATAGAAACTATTGCTATGCAAGAGATGTTTTTGTTTCCTTCTACAATAGTCTTTAGAAGACTTTATACAATATTTGAATTGGAATTTAAGATAAAGTGAAATTCCCTAATGCAATAAATTTTAGGAATGTACATAGAATTTTAATCCACCACTAACAACAGTTCACCCTTTGTAGGGGGTCACATTGGAAGAGCAGAATCTGATCCCAGGTTGGATATATCACAGAAACATCTTCCACGAAACTCAGAACGTTCAAGAAGTAGAGCCCGGTCTGAAAATAATATAAAGAAATTAGCTCCATCTCTTCCAGATAATAAACGAGAGGAAGATATTGCCTTAAATAAGGACTTTTTACCTGTTGAAATTCGTGGAATTCTTGATGACTTGCAGCTGGATTCGGCAGCTCAGGCTTCAAGGCAAGAGACAAAGGAGTCACAGAATCAGAAATCATCAGCATCAGTCCAAGCTCCGAGGAGTCATAGCCCAATAAAAAGAAAACCTGACAAAATAACAGCTAATGAAGATCCCCCTGTCATTTCTAAAAAGCGCCACTACGACACAGATGAAGTACGCCAGTACATTGTTAGACAGCAGGAGGAAAGGAAGAGGAAGCAAAATGAGGAGAAGAAGGCTCAAAAGGAGGCCACTGAGCAGAAGAACAAGCGGTTGCAGGAGCTCTACCGGAAACAGAAAGAAGCCTTCGCTAAAGTTAAAAATGTGCCTCCTCCTGAGCCCCCAGCAACCAGGCGGCTGCAGGAAACTTACTCCAAGTTGCTCCTGGAAAAGACCTTGCTCGAAGAGCCGAGTCATCAGCCTGTTGTGCAGGAAACACAGGTAACAGCAGAGGCAGAAGCACAAAGGGAAGTAATTTATGGTTAAAAAGAGTTTTATTTGCTATACCATTTAAAAGTTACCAGCCACTCCTAAGATTCAGACTTATGCTGAGACAATATTTGTAATAATGATGACCTTTCACAAACTGTATGTATATGAAGAGTTATTTGATAAATATGATTGAACAGAAGTACTAGATTACAGTTTTACTATTTTTCTGTTACTAGTCTCTGTCCATCTCATCATTGCTATTGGTTATGTCCATGCCTAGTTTTCATCGTGTACTAAGCAGATGAAGTTAGAGTATGATCATGAAAACCCTAGTTTTGTGATCTGTGCTAAAGTTGGAGAATATCCTAGTTCACTGTGGTGTTTTTATGAGTATTGCTAATGTTTTTAAGAATAATAAGAGTAACATTGTATACTATGAACTACATACTGTTTTAAAGATTTTCCAAACTTCAGCTTTGGTAAATTTTCACAACCCTGAGAAGGTATAGGTACTACTAGTGTTTCTACTTATTTGGTGAGAAACTAAGGTTTAAAAAAGTATTCCATTCTCCAAGTTATACAGTTAGTATTAGGTGCCCTTGTTGGATTTCAGGTATAATTTTGTTGTTAATTATAATGACTGTTTTTAAGACAAGCTGAGTTTGAATTGGTTTTGACAGAAGAAAGCCCCTGAATTTCATGATCCATATAAAGGTGAAATGACTTATTTGTCCCATGTGTACACCCTGAATGTATCTTTGTGATGGGACTTGGGTATATTTGATGTCCTTTTCTCCTAGACCAGACCAGGGTATCAGCCATCTGGAGAGTCTGACAAAGAAAACAAAGTACAGGAACGTCCTCCAAGTGCGTCTTCCAGCAGTGACATGTCTCTGTCAGAACCTCCACAGCCCCTCGCAAGGTAAAAGGGGAGAAGGAGAGATGGTGAAGGGTCATTCCTTCCATGGCATTTAGTCTAGTGGTCTGTGCTTAGTTAATTTTGTTCATCTGTGTGAGCAAGAGCTTTATTTAGAAATTGGTTCCTATCGTCTGACGGATACTTAAGCATGGTCACACCTATATTTACCATATCTCTTATTATATTGTTCAGTTTATACCTGTCTTTTAATATCCAAAATAAATGTCAGTTCCTCCTGGGGATTATCTGCAGTTGGAACACTCCTGGTCTGAACTAAACCCACAGTAAAAGTTTGTTGGATGAAGGAATCACAGTGAAATTAACATTTTAAAGTACTTGTGAATAATTTTCAAAAGGCATTTCTGTATCCATTGCTATTCTGAGTTTTTTTCATATGACTCATACTAGTTTATTCATCTAACCCCTTAAAAGCTATATTTGGGGGTACATCTGAACACAG
Organism: Noctilio leporinus; assembly: GCA_004026585.1. Classification (NCBI taxonomy): domain Eukaryota; kingdom Metazoa; phylum Chordata; class Mammalia; order Chiroptera; family Noctilionidae; genus Noctilio; species Noctilio leporinus. Next base: position 380,677 of record PVIW01000727.1, read on the forward strand.
GAATAAGAAAGGGATTTGATTTAATATCAGATTGGTAATTGAGAGCTATTTTACCTTAAATTTTCATTAAAAAATTTTTTTGCAGTAATAGAGTGTTTGCAATAAATTTTAAAAAACTATTTGTGGAGGCAAGTTAAGGTGGTTTTGAGATGATTTGATTATAAATTATACTTTACCATTTGGAGAAGAGAAACATTTTGACATTCTTCTTTGAGACTACATAAGAAAAAATTGAATCACACACCAATTTTGTGTTAATACACATGAATCTCCCCCCTCTAGTAATTCTAATAAAAATAGCTAAAATTTCTTGACTGCTTGTTAGGTTTAGGCACTGATCTGAATATTTTGCACATGTTATCTTATTTAATCCTTATAAAATCTTTCGTGTTAGGCACTGTACTTCCTAATTTACAGAAGAGGTAATTGAGCCCTAGAATTTTTTGAGTTTCTCAAATATCAAAATGTCAGTGGTAGAGATGGATTGGAACTTAAACAGTTCAATTCCAGAAGCCTGTGCTTTTACCCCCCCTACACACCACCTCCCAGTAAATGAAATGGTTCATGCAATTTGTTTAAGGTTGTCAACACATTTCAAATTTTAAGCATAATGTTTTTAAATTTGAATACCTATAAGTAGATGTACTCTTTAGGTAATGTCATTCCCATTATTGTTGTCAGACATACCCTGCTGGCTTTAATATCTTTAATTTTCACCTTCCCCTAAGTTTCCTTCTAGCTCTACACAAGTGACTCAATGTTAAAAACAAAACAAATATAAGCTAATCTATTACTAATCTTTATTACTTTGCACATTTCTCTCCTCTCTTTTAGTATAAAATTCTTTGACTTGTGATAGCTAGCCTGTTTGTTGCCTCTCTTTCTCTCTACCTGTTGCTTAGCTTCCCCATTTCTGTTAATAGTTTTAACACATTTCAGTTACTTTATGCTTTAAAGCATGGCATTTATTTTTATTCCTTTTTATGTTTCATGGTTCTCTGTTAGCTACCCGGAAAATTCCAAATTACTGAAGGCCTTAAAGATATAGCTCAAAAGTCACTTTCCTTGGCTGGCAGTTTGTCATTCCCTGTCTATGCCATATTGAATTTTATATATCATTTAAAAAATTACTTTACTGAATTTTAGAGAAAGGGAAGGAAAAGAGAGAAAAAAAAAACATTTAGTTTGTTTTTCCACTTATTCATGCATTCATTGGTTGCTTCTTGTATATGTCCTGACCATAGATTGAACCCACAACCTTGCCATATAGGATGATGCTCTAACCAACTGAGCTGCCTAGCCAGGCCTGAACTTTATATATCTTTGTATTGGTGCTTAACACTCTATTTTAGCTATTTATTAGTCTCTCGTCCTTGCTAGATCTTGAGAAACCAAAGAGTAAGGATTAAGTCTTAATTGGATTCTTTCCATTTTTGTTTCTCCCTGTACCACCACCATCAACTTAGTACCTGCCAAAAAATATTGGCATTTGAAACAGTTGAATTTAAAGAGTTTGTATTTTTATTCAGCAAAAAACTTTATAACTTCCTTTGCATTCCCATTACTACCACTTAGTTTGGGCCCCAATAACCCCACACCTTGCATTTGTAAGAATTATATTCTATGGCATAGAATCTCTGCCCTAGTCTTCCTTTCTTCATCATTTTCTTTCTTTCTTTCCTTTTTTTAAAAATTGTATTTATTATTTTTAGAGAGAGGGGAAGGGAAAGAGGCAGAGAAGGAGAGAGACATCAATGGATGGTTGCCTTTCACCTGCCTCCAGCTGTGGACCTGGCTGGAGACCTGGCTTGCAACCTGGTATGTGCCCTGGCTGGGGAATCAGACCAGTGACCTTTGTGCCTGTCCATTGTGCCACCAGCCAGGGCCTCTTCATTGTTTTCATAGTAGCCCTTCACTATAAAAGACCGCTACAACATAACCTCCAACACAGCCTTGCCTAACATGCTTTTCAGTGTCCTTATCACCCTGGTTACCTTCCAGTAGATACTAGTTTGAGCTAAGGTTGCAGCCTGCCCAAATAACTTTGATGGTCCTGGCTGGTAGCTCAGTGAATAGGTAACTTGTGGCCCTGGCTGGTGGCATAGTGGATAAGGCACTGGTCTGCGAACGCAAAGGTCACTCATTCGATTCCCCAGCCAGGGCACATAACCAGGTTGCAAACCAGGTCTCCAGCCAGGTCCATAGCTGGAGGCAGGTGAAAAGCAACCATATATTGATGTTTCTCTCCCTCTCTGCCTCTCTCCCTTTCCCTTTCTTTGAAAATAATAAATAAAATAAAATAAAATAACTTAAAGGCATAATTGGATTATGTGTAGGGTTAGCCATACCTCTCAGCTCTCTCTTATCTTCAAATTTGGTAAACATATCTTTATGTTATCATCCTAAAATAATGGATAAGACCAAGGACAAAACTGTGTGCGATTTTGTCTAAGGATCTTCTTAATAGTTAACATCAGCCTTTAATATATCTGTAGTATCCCTTAAAATACAGGATGTCAATAGTCTGGAAACATAGGTGAATTATGTAATATTTTCTAGGACTTCTTTATTCTGTTTCTAAATTTTATGGACACCCTGCACTGTATATTATGTTTATTACTGGTACTCATTGTATTGATGTTAATTTTTTAAAGGACTAGTTTGTAGTAATCTCTGTGTTAAACTCTAGTATGTGTGATGTTAAACGTAACTGTTTGGCATTTATTAAATACTTGTTGATTGAAATAATATATATCATGCCTATGCTAATATTTAGCAGTCTTAAGCATTCTTTTTTAATATAACTTTTTTTTTTTTTTTTAAGATTTTGTATTCATTATCTTTAGAGAGAGAAGGACAGGGAGGGAGGAAGAAAGGGAGAGAAACATCAATATATGGTTGCCTTTCGCCTGCCTCCAGCTACAGATCTGACTGGAGACCTGGCTTGCAACCTGGTTATGTGCCCTGGCTGGGACCCAAACCAGCGACCTTTGGATTTGCAGGCCAGCGCCTTATCCACTGAGCCACCAGCCAGGGCTAACATAACATTATTTTTTAAGGAAAAGGAAGAGCCAGTGTTGTGAAGAATTTTGTCCACAGAGTTTTAAAGGTAATAATACCTGCTCTTCAGTTAATAATTTAAAATGTCTTAGTTGAAGAAGCAGTTGGTAAAGTAGTACATATGGCCGTGGCCAGGTGGCTTAATTGGTTAGAGCATCATCCTGAACACCAAAATGTTTGATCCCCAGTCAGGGCACATACCTAGGTGCAGGTTTGACCCTGCTGGTCAGGGTGCACATAACATGAGACAACCAGTCGGTATCTCTCTCTCTCTTTCTCTCCCCTGCCCTCCCTCTCTGTAGAATCAATGATGCATATGCTCTGGTGAGGATTTAAAAAAACAGTAATTATACCATTTCATCTTTGTGAAAATAACACTAAAACGCAGCGTACAGTAGAAAATGTTTGGAAAGATATAATTCTAAATATTAATAATGCCTCTGTCTTTGTTTAGTTATAGATGATCTTTATGTTTGCTGTCCTCTTTATCTGTCCTTTTTTTTTTTTCAGTGTACATTTCTCTCCTAATGAGAAAGAAACAAAATTTAAAATGGTGGCTTACTTATGAGTTGCTGTGTTAACTAACATTGTGTGACTTTTATTCGCAGAAGGGACTTGATGGAACCTGCATGGATACAGCCTGACAGATTGAGCCCACGACCCCACCATCCTCACCCACAGCCTCCTGTTGGCACAGCAGGGAATTTACTCTCCCATCTCTTAAGCCTAGAGCATGCAGGATTTTTGCATAAGGATTTTGACTCTATTTTACCAGCCAGGAAGAACCATAACACTGCTTCAGGGCCATTAACTTTTACACCTCAACCATATCTGACCTCACCAGCTGCTCCTCGAGATGCCTTGTTAAAACCGAGTGCCAGCCAGTATAAGAGTAAACTGGATCGTATCGAAGCCTTGAAAGCAACTGCTGCTTCTTTGTCCAGCAGGATTGAAAGTGAGGCAAAGAAATTGGCTGGGGCTAACATTAACTATGGGTCGGTATGGAACACTGAGTATGATGTGCAGCAAACAACCCAGGAAGATGGACCTTGGACCAAGGCCGTAAGCCCACCCGGGAAAGAGGATACAGAAGATGTTTTCTCTGCCCGAATTCAAAAGATGCTGGGAACCTGTGTATCTCATGCAACTTTCGATGATGAGCTTCCTGGTATAGGCAATCTTAGTGAATTTAAAAAGCTTCCTGAGATGATAAGACCTCACAGTGCCATATCGAGCTTCAGAATGAGATCCCCTGGTCCTAAACCCGAAGGGCTGCTGGCCCAGTTGTGTAAGAGGCAGACGGACTCCTCCAGCTCTGAGCTGCAAGCTTGTTCTCAAGACAAAGCCAAAATATCTCTTGGGTCCAGCACAGACTCAGTCAGTGAGGGGCCTCTTCTTAGTGAGGGGAGTCTCTCTGAAGAAGAGGGTGGCCAAGGCGGACGACTGTCTTTGAAGATAGCAGAAATCTTAAAAGAAAAGGAATTTTGTGCTGGGGAAGGAACTGCTTATGACTCCATCAAAGAGTTTCAGAAGGAAGCTGAAAAATTCTTGCCACTGTCAGGGCACTTAGGTGGTACACAAAGCAAAAGACCATGGGAAGAATTGGCAAAGGGAAGCCCACACAGTGTCATTAATATTTTTACAAAATCGTATCAGTTATATGGGAAAGGTGAGAAAAATAAGTAAGCCTTGTAGTAATATTTGCATGTTATCTTAAGATAAATTATTCCATAATTTTGTAAAGATAATACTTAAGTACAGATTTTCATTGTTAATAAGGAGAAGGGACACATTGTCTAAATTGAAATTATCTGTAAGCTTCAATTAGAGTATTATCATTTACTCTTTAAATTTTTAGTTTTTAGTATTTCCTTAAAATAGTTGTTGATTGGTAGTTATAGAAATTTTGGTCTAATTTAGAGAAATTCTTAGATGATGTTCATGATTGGTATTTATTAAGTGTAGCTAGGTTTTCTGTGGCCATAGATATGTATTTAAATATTAAGTGTATTAATATAGTGACTTCTGAATTATTGGGAATATAGAGGTCAAAAATTAAAAGGGAGTAACTAAACTATAGTAACATTTCTAATATGAAAACAGATTATTGTTTGTCAAAATTAATTTTAAAAACAGACTTTGAATAGTAATATAGCTCCATATTTGGTTCCTGAAACCAGAACTTCAGAAGTTTCCTTTTTGGCCCTGGCTGGTGGCACAGTGGATAAGGTGCTGGCCTGTGAACCCAAAGGTCGCTGGTTTGATTCCCAGTCAGGACACGTAACCAGGTTGCAAGCCAGGTCTCCAGCCAGGTCTGTAGCTGAAGGCAGGTGAAAGGCAACCATACATTGATGTTTCTCTCCCTCTCTGCCTTTCTCCCTTCCCCTCTCTCTAAAAATAATAAATAAAATCTTTTTAAAAAAAAGTTTCTTTCTTATCCGTGAGTCTGCGGCACAACTTTTCTGTGATGGACTCAATTCCTTCAAGGCCTTTTCTCTGTTCTTATTGCCATAGGTGTACTCTACCTGTCTTATGCTAATTCAACCTTAGAAGTTCAGGTTGGAGACTGAGGCCAAGTCTTAAGTTGGCTATTGGTACTGCAGTTTTTAATTTCCATTCTACATGGTGAACAACTTATTTGACAAATGAATTGATTTCATTTGTTCATCTTATACTTAATTGGATATCATGTTGCATTTTCCCAGAATTCGTATTTAACCACTTTGTTATGATCATATGTATTATGTAGACTTATGTTTGCTGTTGATCTCTTTGGCTTAACACTCTTCTGTAGATGATAACTTTAATAATGTATTTATTTACTTAAAAATAAGATATTCATTATATTTTTAGAGAGAGGGGAAGGGAGGGAGAAAGAAAGGGAGAGAAACATCAGTGTATGGTTGCCTTTCACCTGCCTCCAGCTGGGAACTTGGGTATGTGCCCTGACTGGGAATCAAACCAGTGACATTTGAGTTTGCAGGCCAGTGCTCAATCCACTGAGCTACACCAGTCAGGACGTAGGTGATACCTTTAAAGTTCTTTAGATTTTAAAGGTTTTTTGATGAAAGCCAAGTGCTTTCAAATCAGCACCCTTGTTTTTTTAAATAAGAAATTTGGGTTCTTATATCCTTCTATTAGATTTTCATTAAGATTTAATAATTATATTGAAATATTTATAGTTGAAATGATATGTTATTGGGGATTGGGTTCAAAATAATCTTTAAGGGAAATGAAAAATGGGGAGAATAGGAAGTTTAGTTGAAACTGGGTTTATCACGTATTGATAATTGTTGAAGTTGAATGATGGATACTTTGGTTTTACTATGTTAGTCTCTCATGTATGCTTGGAAGTCAATAAAAAGTTAAAAATGTATGGTTAGATATAAAGACAAATTGAAAAGAAGCACTAACAAAAGCAAGCGAAAATGTCCCTAACTCTATGTTGTTAATTCCCATGTTGTGGAATGCTTTGCTTGTGGTATTTTTATTTTTGTTTTGAAACACACTGCAATCATTACTTCTGCCAGGGTGTGAAGACAAGCTGGGAAGAGGAGCATCAGCAGCACGGCCATTGGATGCAGGCTCAGCCCCGCTGAGCAGCGTCTCGTATGAAGATGGCTTTGTCTCCTCTGCAGGAAGTGGGGCTTTGACGGAAAAAAAATCAGCTCTTGAACCTTGGTAAGAATATGTGGAGTAATATCTGAAGAATGAGAAAAATGTGCAGATGAGAATTGTGATCTGAACATTAGTCAAATTTTGCTTGCTTAAAGACACATGTTGAGGTTGTATAGCATATGGGTTATTAAGAGCACAGACTCTGGATTCAGACGGCTGGCTTTATTTAAGTCCTAACTCTCCTGGGTGTTAGCCTTTTGTCTTTGGGTGTATTACTTCGTTGTGCCTCAGTTTCCCTCCCTGTGAAGTGGGAAAGAATAAAATTGTGCCTCAGTTTCCCTCCCTGTGAAGTGGGAAAGAATAAAATTGTACCTGTCTCACAGAGTGATAGGAATATTTAGTTAAACACAAAATACTTAGAACAGGGCCTGGCACGTAGTAAGCAGGGTATAGGTTATGAAGTCATTCTGTGTGTTTCCAGTAGAGGGTCATGTTGGGGAACCATTCCACAGCGTACTAATTGGAAAGGTTAGGAAATGGTTTTCTCTGGTAGAATTGAGGATGACCAGGTAGATCTTTGACTTCATGATACCAGTAAAAAATTTTTTAATAAATGGAGTAATATCTAAAATTTTGCAAAGCTTTGAAGAATAACTGTTATGATGTTTATATTTATTGAGCACTTAACGTGCAAGGCATTACATTCTTATCGTAGCCTGATGTGATTGGTATTATTGTTACCATTCCTGAAGCACTGAGGTTGTTACTTGTACAAAGTCATATAGCAAGTGAAGGAGACATTGTCATTGCCAGAGAGAATTTCTCCCTAGATTTTGTTACTACATAAAGTAATCTCTAATTACGTACATTCAACATAATGTTCTTCAAAAATTATGGACTGTAATTTATATAAAATTATTGGATGATCTTATAAAAATAGTTATGTCTATCTTGACTAATGAAAATAAATATTACTAAAATTACAGAATGAGAAGTATATTTTAAATTTTGGTCTCTGAAGAAAAGATTAAATTTTAAAATCAAAACTTGTAAGGATTTAATTGTAAATGTCACCAATCAATATGATTTATTGCATTTTATTTCTAGGTTGAAGTAGAACGTAATAAATTGTAGTTCCCTCTGAGATTATCAAAAGGAAACTACTGATCATATATTAAATTATTAATCTAAATAAAACATATTTTCTAGTAACCAACATTATATTGTTTCTCATGTCTAAATTGTCCATTTTTACTGGTTTCACTTTAGTAAAGAACTCCCTGACATTTTTTTATTACTAAATTGAGCCATAGGAAAGAATCCAGGTTTATGTTAATAAGAAAACAAAACAGAAAAGTGGAGGGCATCTTTTGAGTATAGTTATATTTTCCTTGTGATTAAATAGATGTAATATATCTATACTTTAGCTGCATTTTTAAGACTTGTTATTTCTTTTTTTTGACCACCTATTCTTTGACAGTGTTGGTGGTAGCATTTTGGGCATTAAGGAGGACCATTCCAGCAGGAAGTCTGCGTACGATCTGTCCTCTGTGGATGTCACCTCCCAGCATTCATCAGGGGCCCAGTCTGCTGCATCATCTCACTCGTCTACTTCTTCCAAAGGGAGAAAAGGAAACAAGGAAAAGATAGAATGTAAGTGGAATTCTATGAGTTGGCAAAAAAATCCATATGGTTTTTTCTGAAAATAAAAGACATTTTCCATTTGCCATTAACTTGCTTTGGATATTTTGAGTATGTCGGCTATCCCCTGGTGGTATACCATTGATTGTTCTCAATTAATGTCTTGATTTGAATGCTGTCAACTTCAATTCATCTACCTGACCATGGAGCATCTTCCAGTGAGAAATCTTAAGCACAAAATTTCACAAACCACTTTTGACACATTCGATCAGTTATAGCACCTTTTCCATATGCTGCATAAATCTTATGTTGCGTTTCCTTTCTTGAAATAATAAAGCATAATGTGCCAAACATGTTGCATATTTTCTTCTGGCTTCAATATTAAAATGATTACACAAAACTTCACCAAATTTGATGTTTCTTTTTTAATTCACACTGAAATGATAGCTGTCACAATATAATCTACAAAATTGTTTTGAATTAAAGAAAACTAAGCACTACCAGAGCCATCTGACAGAAAAAAAACAAATGAACATTTTTGCCAACCCTGTACATGGTGATATTTTTTTATTTTATCAACAATTTTGTGGTAATGATCTAAAGTTAATGATTTTATTCCACAAGCACTTAGGTGAATTTCTTTATGACAGATCTACTTAGCTTTTATATTTATTATTACAGTAATACCTTTTGATATATAACTATAATATTTTCTTTAATACGAAAGGAATACATTTGCAATGAAAAAAGGTTAAGGATTGTAAATAAATAATCATACAAGAAATATAAATCTTCATTGAGCCCTCCGTTCAGAGATAACTACTATTAACACTTGGTGCCTTTTTTTTCTTTTTCTTTTTTCTTTTTTTTTTTTATTTTATTGTTGTTGTATTACATCTGTCCCCTTTTTGCTCCCCTCGGTCCCCCTCCCCACCCACCCATTCCCCTCAAAGGCCTTTTTTTCCTAATAAAAACATACATGCACACATCTTTATTTTAAAAAGAGAAGTGAAATCATATTGTTTTGTAGCTGCCTTTAAAAAACTTCATAATATATCATGTACATCTCTGAGCATCATTATATATACTACTCAAATTTTTTTAACTGCAAAATAAAGATAATGGTAGATGTTTCATGACGTAATTTTGAAGCTTTCCTGAAATTAACAGATAGAATGTGTACTTAGCACAGTACCTGGTCCTTTGGGCACTCGTAAGTATTGTTGAGTGATAAGAGGCAAATACCCTTCAGTCCCCTCCATTCTGCTCTTGGCTCTGTTGCTGGAGAGGTAAGAAGATGGAGCAAGGTAGGCAAAGGCCTCTTAAACTCACCAGGGAGTGATATGCTTCCAAAATTGGTTTTTCTAAATGTAAAGAAATTGTTCATTGATTTTTTTCAAAAAGAGGGAAAGGAGAAATCAGTCAATACAGAAAATTTAAAAATTTTTAAATCACCTGTAATCCTTCTACCTACAAATAACCAATATGAACTTTTAGATTTTATTTTATTTTATTGTGGTAAAATATATGTAATGCAAACTATATCATTTTAACCATTTCTTAGTGAACAGTTAAGTGCTGTGAAGCATATTCACATTGTTGTGAAACTATCACAACTATCCATTTCTAGATCTCTTATATTATCGCAGACTAAACCTCTGTTCCCATTAATCAGTCATCAATTGGTTGCCTCCCATATGTGCTCTGATCAGGGATTGAACCCACAACTTTTTGGTGTGTGGGATGATGCTCCAGCCAGCTGAGCCAGGGCTTCTGTGCTTAATTTTTTGAGGAACTGCCATATTGTTTTCCATAGCAGTTGCAGTAGTTTACATTCTCACCAGCAGTGCACAGGGTTTTCAGTCTCTCTACATTTATGCTAACACTTGTTTTTCATACTTCTTTAAGAAGTATGTCCTGGCTGGTGGCTCAGTGAATGGGCACCGGCTTGCAGACCCAAAGGTCGCTGGTTTGATTCCCAGCCAGGGCACATAACGAGGTTGCAAGCCAGGTCTCCAGCCAGGTCCGTAGCTGGAGGCAGGTGAAAGGCAACCATACATTGATGCTTCTCTCATGTGGCTGTTTTCTGCCTCTTCCTTCCTTCCTTCTTTCCTTCTCTCTCCCTTCTCTCTCCAAAAGCAGTAGAAAAAAAACTTCAAATTTTATTTTTCACAATATCATCTTAAACTTCATCACTTCTTTATCCCCAAGTTCTAAAATTAGTGTAACTTTTGTTTTGCGTACTCCATTTGGTGGTGAAAAAGATGTCTACTCTGTATGAAAACTCCTTCCCAATGAAGTTGAAAGTAGTTAGTAGATTAAAAGGGCAATGATCATTTCATACTAAACTCTGTATCCATTAAACAATGACTCCCCATCTCCACAGCTGTTTCATCATCCCAAACTGAAACTCTACACACATTAGATCTTGTTTTCCCATCCACCCTAGTCCCTGATATCAGCTATTCTGCTTGTGTCTCTCCGAATTTGCCTACTCTAGGTACTTTATGTAACTGTATCATCCTAGAGTATTTGTCCTTTGGTGACTGGCTTGTTTTACTTGGCATAGTGTCTTCAAGGTTCATCCAGGTTGTATCATGTCAGAATGTCCTTCCTTTTTAAGGCCAAATAATACTTCATTGTATATATACCACATTTGTTTGTTTATACTTTTCATCATAATGTTAAAGGACACTTGGGTTGCTTTTATCATTTGGCTGTTGTGAATAATGCTCCTATGAACATGGTTTTATAGATTTTTTTTCCACTTTTTTTTTAATTGTTAACCATACAGCTGTGTTTTTAAAAATTGTTTAGTTGCCATTAAAATGTACATGTAATTCTTTGTTCTGATTCTCCTTTTAATGTAACAAATATTTTCCCATCCTGCTACTGAAAACTTACCATCAAGGTGAATGATGCATTACATGTAGTCATGAGACCTGGGTTTATGTCCTATTTCTGCTGTTGACAATGTTGCCTTAAGCAAGTAGTCTTATGGGCTCTAGTTACTCATCATTAAATGAGCATATGTTCCCTACTTCATAATATGTTTAAGGAAATAAAGTAATATATGTGGAATGCATTTTAGATTACAAAGTGCTATTTGAATGTTTGATACTATTATCTGTATTTTAGATAACTCTTTTGTAAATATAGGTTGAACTTTCAAAATTATATGAAGTTGTTCATTGAATATCATACATAATTTTTGTTGGTATCAAAATCTCTTTAGATTGCTTCTATAGGTAAGATTATGCTGAGTCAGAGAATACAAACAGTTTTATGGATCTGGCCACATAGTTCTTGCCGTAGAGATTTCCAGAAGGATTGTGTAGTCCAATTGGCAGTTGATAACATTTTTCTCCAGCTTTGAGTATCCTTGAAAGACTTCATTTTTGTTTCCTTTTTCATAAGTGTAGAATGGCACTATATACTTGCCTTTTTAACCCATTTGATTCCTTACGTAATAGCAAATAGGGGATGTTAATGGAAGAGACACTTTTTCCTTAAATGGAAGCAGAAGGATGAATTTTAGACAGAAAAAACAAACTTTAAAAATAAGTCAACTTTAAAAAAAAAAAAAGGCAACTTTTAAATATTTTGTTCTGTACTAGTTATCTATCAGTTATCTTTCAGTAGCTCCTCTTGGGAATCAACTTTACAGATGTTTACCCCACAGGGCTGGATTCGCTGCCTGGCAGTGCTCAGAGCTCACGGCTGGAGGAGGAGAAAGTGCACTCTAGCCCTGGGCCAGGCTCCCTCCAGGGGAGGAGACCTGAGGCCAGCAGGAGACTTCTTCTCAAAGCTGAGCAGACTCTTGACACTGATAGCACTTTGGAGGATCTTTCTGTGAGGTAAAGTGATGTCTCTTTTGTACAGTAATTCATTTTAATTAGAGTTACTATATTATTGATGTTCAGAGAATCCATTTATTAAATGTCTGTATTTTCTGAATAGACATGGTAGGTTTGTTCATAGCCCTAGCCTTTGTCTGTCATTCAGAGTATGGCCGTCTCTCATCCAAACTATGAGCAAGCCGCTTCCCAGGAATTCTTTGTCGCTAGCACAGCCCCGCTTTCTGTTCTGCATGCCGTTGCCACGGTTGTTTTCCTGGCTCAGTCCTGTGACCAGGCAGTGGCTTTCCTTGGGGTACTTGGGCAGCTCACAGTTACCCCACAGACGAACTCTAAGAATTTCACTTTCTGGCCCTGGCTAGTGGCAAAGAAGCCGGCTTGTGAACCCAAAGGTTGCTGGTTCGATTCCCCAGCCAGGGCACATAACCAGGTTGCAAGGCAGGCCTCCAGCCAGGTCCGTGGCTGGAGGCAGGTGAAAGGCAACCATACATAGATATCTCTCTCCCTCTCTGCCTCTCTGCCTTCCCCTCTTTCTAAAAATAATAAATAAAATCTTAAAAAAAAAAAAAAAGAATTTTACTTTCTTAGAAGTGTTCTTACTAAGCTACGGCAAACTATCTTCTTTCCTTTGTTTATGCATTTTTCTTCTGAGCTATGTGCTTTTACTATTTCAGCACAGCTACTTAGCATTTTGGGGGGCTCATTGTTTATTTCTTCCTTTGAACTTTTCTCTCCTGCTCAGTTTATGAGATGAGCAGAATTTAAAATTTCATTCTTACTCATATGTTGTTATGGAGTTCGCAAACTCCCGTTTTTCCCTTTTGCGTTAAAAGGAATAACAGGAGTAGTTTGTGTCATTTCTTAATGCTTAATACAGAATGATATTTTTCCCTTTGATATATACATTAAGACTTTTTTAATAACAGATTTGATCTTACCTTTTATATGTGGCTGAAACTTTATTGCTGCATGATAGAGGATTTTGCCTCATACTGCAGGAATGATTCATGGTGCATTTACATTATAGAGGAGAGAAGTAAGTGGCAGTTTAATCCAGAGGCTCCTTTTCCATTTTATTTTGGTCAGGGTGTGTCCCGTAACAGTTTGTAAATGTGGCAGGAAAGGAGTGCTCAGAGAAGTTTATTCAGCACAGAGACTATGTTGAATGAATAAATAAATGCCTGAATCGCAGCCCTTCAAAGCTGATGTTAATAAAGGAATGCATGTTGTTCTTACAAAATGTTTTATTTGTTTCCTAAAGAGTTTTCCCTTCTCATGTTTTTTGAAACAAATCTTCTAGTATCTCATCAGACAAGGGAAGATCTCAGAAAACTCCAACTTCTCCCCTGTCCCCAAGTTCCCAGAAGTTGTTGCAGTTTGACCTTCCAGGAACTTCATTAGAAAGATCTAAGTCCTCCGTGGTAGAGCCCCAACCTGTGCCAGGACTGACACCTAACGCAGCCTTTCCCGATGTGAGCGCGGCTGCTGGCAGGGCAGCCGTGGAGGTGACGGCAGCACCAGGCAAGTCCACCCGTGCGGTGGTAAATCTAAAGATAGTGTTCTTTGTTATAGTTTCTAAGAACTGGATCTTAGGGAAAAGTGTTTTTTTAATGAGTGATTACTTTTTGAAGGATTAAACTATGTGGGAAAATGAGTATGTAGAAACAAGAGAGATTTCAGTAGTGGTAATTTCCCCCATCTTTACAGCATTAGCTAAAACCATTGATAAACGTATGCCATGTATGTACTCCTAGTGTTTGCAGGTGTGTATGTATGTATATATCCATGCATGTACATACCCCCCCCCACACACAGGACAACTATTAAAATACAATGGACTCATAAGTTACTGCCTTTGTTTTTGGCTCTTGAAGTAAGAAATGAATTTGAGAAATCTGAGTTGTATTTCATGTCATGTGAATTTCTACCTTTGGCGATGGTTCTGTCCTCCAGGTTCTCAACGCTTTTCCCCTGCTGGCCTCCAGCACCGCATGGCCGCCGAACTGAGCTACTTGAGTGCCATCGAGGAGTCCGTGCGACAGCTCTCAGACATAGAGAGGGTGAGAGGCATCTCCCTTGCTCAGCAAGAGAGTGTGTCTCTGGCTCAGATCATAAAGGTATCTGTGGAGTTTCCTTTGTTAGATTTCAGTGTTTTTCTCTTTTCTTTACCATTTAAAATAGCCTTAAAGATGAGTTTAAAAAAAACATGGCAGGTGGTCACTGAATATTTTGATAAATAATAAGTAATTGATATCTATCCTATTTACTATCTTCCCTTTAGGATTTAATTGATTGGTTCAAAAGATCTGTGTGAAGAAAATAGCATTGTTTTTTTTGGCCCTGGCTGGTATGGCTCAGTGGACTGAATGGCAGCCTGCGAATGGAAAGACCCCAGTTTGATCCTAGTCAGGACACATGCCTGAGTTGCAGGCCAGGCCCCCATTTGGGCCAATTAATGTTTCTCTTGCACACACATGCTTCTCCCCTTCCCTTAAAAAAAAGAAAAATAAATGAAAGAACATAGCATTGTTTTTAATATAATCACTGTGCTATAATAGTTTGTTATCTTAGAATTAACGGTTGATCACGTCTTACCTTGAAGGCACAGCAGCAGCGCCATGAGAGAGACTTGGCCCTTTTGAAGTTGAAGGCTGAGCAAGAGGCTCTGGAGTGTCAGAGACAGCTAGAAGAAACCCGAAACAAAACAGCACAGGTAACTTATTTTGTAGTAAGTAGTATCTATTAAACTTAAATTTGTAGTGCTGACCCAGGTTGCAAGCCAGGTCTCTAGCCAGCTCTGTAGCTGGAGGCAGGTGAAAAACAACCATACATGGATGTCTCTCTCCCTGTCTGCCTCTCTCCCTTGCCCTCTCTCTAAAAATAATAAATAAAATCTTTAAACTTAAATTTGTAGTTTTGAAATCATGTTAGTTCTTTTTAAAAATTATATAGGAGTAAAAAAAAGAAAATATGTGAAATATGCTATGTGGGTTACTTTACTGCCATTTGGTCTTGTAGCAATCCTGTGAATAAAGTAGTCAGGATTTAGCCCCAGTTTAATAAGTGGTACATAGTAGTTACTTGCATATCAACTCGTTAAATGTGGAGTTAAAACAAACTCCAGCAGTGGTTTTAAGACTCCAGATTTTGAGCTCTAGATTTTGAGATATGAAACTTAGGTAGTAGTCCAGTGTTCTTTTGTTTGTTTGTTTTCATGATGCATTCGGTTTATAAAACAAATTTACTAATTCTGTGACCTGCAGAAGTTCTCTTTTTACCCTCTTTTTTATTTACAGGACCATGCAGAGTCCTTACAGCAGGTGGTTAAATCACAACGGGATGCAGCTGAAGTCCTGCAGGAAGCAACTTGTAAAATAGCTGCTCAGCACACAGAGACTGCGCGCCTCACCACAGACGCAGCCCGCCACATCTGCGAGGTGAGAGCCACTGAGAACCCTCTGCTTTGTAGTTTCCCCGTTTTTTTTTTTTTTGTAGTTTGTTTTCAGTCCGTCTGAGTAACTTTGGCCTTTTATTGTAATGTCTTACACATTTGAACGTATAGAGGCAGAAAAAAATGAACTCTAAATTTCTGCCCTTGAGCAAGCTTTAAAAAAAAATACTGATTTTACTGATGAATAATTTATAAATAACATGCATTCATTTTAAGTATGATTTGATGACTTTGATAAATATGTAGTTACCTATATCTGTATATTTCTGTATCTTATCTATTCATCCCTGTAAACGCCACTATAATCACTATTTCCAACACTCGAGAAAGTTCCCTCATGTCCCTTTGCAGTCATTCCCTGACTTTGGTACCAGGGAGTCACTGACCTGCTTTGTATGAAGATGTTTCATTTTTGCCTAGAGTGTTGTCAGTGTCTTTTATTGTACCAAGGATAGAATTAGAAATAGTTTTACTGCTCTCTATATAGGATCATAACCTATAGATACAGTTTCTGCTCATTTTATCAGTTACTATTTTGGATTGCTTGTGAAGTGATTATTATTAAAAAGGTATGAATCTACTATAACATGTTGGGTACTATAATATTGTGTGAATAAGTATAAAGTAGTGTCTTTTTTTCCTTAGGAAAATTTTAGGCAACATTAACAAAGATTTCAAATATATTTCAAGTTGTCAAGGCACTGATTTAAAAAATCTAAATAAGAGACTTGGCTGGTGTGGCTCAGTGGACTGAGCACAGCCTGCGAACTGAAGAGTCACTGGTTCGATTCCCAGTCAGGGCATATATCTAGATTGCAAGTCAGGTCCCCAGCCAGGTTCCCAGCTGGAAGAATGCAAAAGGCAACCATACATTGATGTTTCTCTCCCTTTCTTACCCCCTCCCTTTTTATCTCTAAAAATAATAAAATTTTAAAAATAAATAAAAAAACACTAAATGAATAATACATGTAATAGTAATACCAGTGGGTAACAGTAGGGAAAATGTCCTTCACATTGTTGCTCAGAAAAGACCCACATAGAAAGCAGTAATTGAATTGATTCTTGAAGGAAGATATAATTTCTGGTTTACTGTGGCTCATTATATGGCTTGATGGTTTTCTGTCTAATTTATAGATTTATAGCTGGGCAAAACCTTAGAAATCATGTTTTATATTCATATTTTTGTAAGGAAGCTGTTGAGAATTAGAGTTTAATGACTTGCCCACAGTATTTTACCTATTACTGCAGAATTTGCTTGCTCTCAATCCAGTGATTTTTTTCCAAGACACTCTGGTCCCTCTCAGTCCTTCATCTCTGTTTTCGCCTTGTGTGTTTTCATGTTAGATGGCAGAGTTGACTCGAACTCACATCTCAGATGCCATTGCTGCTTCGGGAGCTCCCCTCGCAACGCTGTATGATCACCAGCGGCAACCTGCTCCAGACTTTGTGAGACAGCTGAGGACCAGAACTGAAACAGATCGGTTAGTATTCTGTCACCCAGCACATGTGTGGCCAATGTCCACTGCGTTTCAAGGCAGTGTTGTGGGTGCTGAGTTATGGGCATAGAGCCTAGAAGGGAAATTGACGTTACCAATCACTGAAGAGAATGAACCCTGTAAACTGAGGTAAATGTTATGAAGTAAAGAAATGTTGTTTCTGAGGTATAGACTAGAGGAACCTGAATAGGCTGTAGGTGCAAGGGGTTAGAGAAGGATTTCCTGGGGAAGTGAAGTTATGGTGAGATGTAGTGATGAAAAGGAGTCAGTAGTGTAAAGGAGGGGAGGAATGGAGAGGTGAGTACAGATAAAGGGAGGAAAAGGAGGGAGGCTGATGGGACTGGAGCAGAGAGCAAAGGGGAAATGGTCAGAGACACGTAAGGATCAGGTCACGTAGGGCCATGCAGACCTTCAGGATTTTGTTTATTCTGTAATAGTGATGTCAGTAGAGAGTTTTTTATATAGGGCTGGGCAACATGACCCTGTGTGTGTGTGTGTGTGTGTTGTTTTTTACGTCAACTTTTAACTGCCTGTGATTCATAGATTTTAAGTCTAGTCACATTTCATTGATAGTTGGTGATTTGTGTTTATTTCTCATAATAAAGCAGATATTCTTTTAAGGTATTTCTATGAATGAATGCCTTTAAATACCTTGTAAGTTATTTTATAAGTCCTATTCATTCAAGGTTTAATCTCGTAATGTTGAGCAGTATTTAAAATCTGACTGATTAGAAACTTTAAATGTTTAATCAGTTTTTATTTTCTTTTTAGGAAAAGTCAGTCTTTTTCACTCTCTCACAGTAAAGAAGGGACCCCTGACTCAAAGCATCAGAAGTATTCTCCTTCATATGGTAGTTACTCTGAATCTTCAAGATACTTCAAGAATCACGATAGAAGGTGAAAAGGGATAGATGTAGTAAAGCTGGATAAATGGCTGAGAAATTCCTTTTTTTTTGACTTCTTTATCTTCTTTAAATGAAATAATCTCTTTTCTTCAGAGCTCTGGCTTTCCCATTTAATTAGCTGATTTATAAAACAGTTGTTTCATGTAATCCAGCTGCTATTCCTTGAAAACCTACATTGTGTAAGCACTATCTAAGTTTTTTTTAAATACTTATTCATCTAGATTGGTGTGATTATTGCCCATTATGACAATTTAAACTTGAAACTTTCCTCTCTCCTAATCATCTTTTCTAAGTTTCTTCTCACACTTCTGTCTAGTTATTATTTTTATGTTTTACATTATACCTTTCATCATTTTATATCTTTATCAGAAGCCCCATTCCCTTACCCAAATAAATTTACTTTGAAGTTATTCTTATTTTTGCCTTTTTTGTTCATTTATTTCTATAATCATAAACAGAAGTAGTAGCGGTAGCAGCCGTCAAGAAAGTCCTTCAGTTCCATCTTCTAAGGAAAAGGAGAAGAAACTTCATGGTGGAAAGATGGAGAGTTCTGTTGAGGAACAGGTTCAGACTGCTGCGGATGATTCTCTACGAAGTGACAGTGTGCCATCTCTTCCTGATGAGAGAGGTAACTTTCTTTAGCGTATATGTGTAATTATTTGTTTTGGGAGGCTTCCAGAACCCATTGAGATGTTTGTGACTGAGCTAGTCAGTATGATTAGAACAATGGTGATAATGAGGATGAAGTTATGTGTCTGATAGTAAATGTATCAGGTGAAGCTGTTCTAAGGCCACACACTGCACCAGTAATCAGTCCTTGCCGGTATTTTGTATGGTTGCGTATCATGAACCTAAGGGGAGACAAAACTAAATTTAGGAGAATTTTCATGTGAATGAAAAATATATGCTCAACACTGAAAAAACTTTTATCCTGTTACAAATATGTAACATAAGCATTAAAAAATACATTATTAGAACTTTACATGTTAAGCAATATAAGGATATAATTTCTTATAAATAATGACTACATCAGATACAATAACTATATTAAAATTCATTACTCAAGTCCTTCTAGATATAAATAAAAGCAGCATTCCTGTCAAGTCATAGGCAGTAAATAGCATAAGGAAAACAGAATTTGGCAGCAAATGGCACCTTTAAGATATTGTCAGAATATTAGCAGTCTCTATTCTAGAATTTATTTTTTATTCTACTTTAAATTTTTTCTTGCTTTTAAAATTTTTAGTAATTTTTTACTGTGTTTTTTTCCCATTACCATTTATGCCCCCATGTGTTCTTCCACCTCAGTGTACCTCCTGCCCCCTCACAATCCCCACACTGCTGTCTGTGTCCATGAGTTCTTTTCTTTGCTATTTGATCTCTCCACTGTGTTTTACCCACCCAGAACTGTCAGCCTCTTCTTGATGAGTCTATCTCTGTTTTGCTGGTTAGTTCAGTTTGTTCTTTAGATTCCACATATGAGTGAAATCATGTGGTACTTGTTTTTCTCTGATTGGCTTATTTCACTTAATATAATGTTCTTCAGTTTCATCCATAATGTCACAAAGGGTAAGATTTCCTTTTTTATGGCTGAATAGTATTCCATTGTGTAAATACACCGTATCTGTTTTATCTATTCATCTGCTGATGGTCACTTGGGCTGCTTCCAGATCTTGACTATTGTAAATAATGCTGCAATGAACACAGGGGTGCATACATTCTTTCAAACTAGCATTTTGGGTTGCTACAGATAAATTCCCAGAAGTGGAATCACTGGGTTGTAAGGCAGTTACAGTTTTTGAGGCAACTCCATACTGCTTTTCCCAGTGGCTGCACCAGTCTGCATTCCTACCAACAGTGCAGGAGGGTCCCCCTTTCTCCACATCCTCGCCAGCACTTGTTGTTTGTTGATTTATTGAAGATAGCCATTCTGACAGGTGTTAGGTAATATCTTATTTTAGTTTTAATTTGCATTTCTCTGATGATTAGTGATGTTTAAGTATATTTTCACATGTCTATTCACCATCTATGTATCTCTTTGGAGAAGTGTCTATTCAGATCTTTTGTCCATTTTTAATTGGATTACTTGGGGGTTTTGGTGTTGAGTTGTGTAAGTTCTTTATAAATTTTAGATATTAATCCCTTATAGATATATCATTGGGGAATATGTTCTCCCATTCAATAGGTTGTCTTCATTTTGTTGATGGTTTCCTGCTATGCAAAAACTTTAGTTTGATGTCCCATTTGTTTATTTTTTCTTTTGTTAACCTTGCCTCGGGAGATATATTCAAAAAAATATTGCTGTAAGCAATGTGTCAAGATTTTACTGCCCTGGCTGGTGTGGCTCAGTGGATTGAGCACCGGCCTGCAAACGCAAAGGGTCAAGGTTCGATTCCCAGCCAGGGCACATAACCAGGTTGCAAGCCAAGTCTCCAGCCAGGTCTGTAGCTGGGGGCAGGTGAAAGGCAACCATACATTGATGTTTTTCTCCTTCTCTGCCCCCCTTCCTTCCCTTCTCTCTAAAGATAATAAAATCTTTGGAAAAAAAAAAAAAAAGATTTTACTACCTATGTTATCGTGTAGGATTTTTATGGTTTTGAATCTAATATTTAAATCTTGAATCCATTTTGAAATTATTGTATGTGGTGTAAGAAGGTGGTGTAGTTTTTTTTTTGCATGTACATGTACTGTTTTGCCAGTGTCATTTATTGAATAAAACTATCGTTAGCCCATTTTATGTTTTTGCCTCCTCTGTCAAATATTAATTAACTATAAAGGAAGGAGTTTATTTGTGGTCTTTCTATTCTGTTCCATTGATCTATATATGTCTATTTTTTATTCCAGTATCATGTTGTTTTGATTACTATGGCCTTATAGTATAGTTTAATATTAGGTAGCATGATTCTTCCAACATTATCCTTCTTTCTCACTGTTACTGTTGTCATTCAGTAACTTTTGTGGTTCCATATACATTTTTGGAATACTTTTTCTAGTTCTATGAAATGTGCCATTGGTTTCTTGATAGGAATTGCATATTATCTTTAGGTTGTTTTGGGCAGTATTGACATCTTACTGATGTTAATTCTTTTTATCCATGAGCACTGTACATGTTTCCACTTATTTGTGTGTTCTCCAATTTCTTTCTTCAGTGTCTGATAATTTTCTGAGTACAGGTCTTTTACATTCTTAGTTAAATTTATCCCAAGGCATTTTATTTTATTTTTTTAAAGATTTTATTTATTATTTTAGAGAGAGGGAAAGGGAAGGAGGCAGAGAAGGCGAGAAATATCAATGTATGGTTGCCTTTCACCTGCCTCCATCTACAGACCTGGCTGGAGACCTGGCTTGCAACCTGGTTATGTGCCCTGACTGGGAGTTGAACCTGCAACCTTTGGGTTTGCAGGCTGGTGCTCAATCCACTGAGCCACCAGTCAGGGCCCAAGGTATTTTATTCTTTTAAAGCAATTGTGAATAGGATTGTTTTCTTAATTTCCCTTTCTGATAGTTTGTTATTGGCATATAAAAATACAACTGTTTTCTGGATTTAAATTTTGTATCCAGCTACTACTGAATTCATTGATCAGTTCTAGTATTTCCTGGTGGAATCTTTAGGATTTATGATACAATATCATCATACAGTATCATGTTATCTGCAAATCATGACATTTTTATTTCTTCCTTTCCAAGTTGAATGCCTTTTATTTCTTCTTGCCTGATTGCTATGGCTAGGACCTCCAGTACTATGTTGACTAAGAGTGGTGAAGGATACCATCCTTTTCGTGTTCCGATAAGGGGAACACTTGCAGTTTTTGCCCATTGAGTATGATGCCAACGGTAGGTTTGTGATAAAAGGCCTTTATTACATTGAGGTATGTTCCCTCTGGTCCCACTTTGCTGAGAGTTTTTATCATAAGTGGGTGCTGGAATTTATCAAATGCTTTTTCTGCATCTGTTGATCTGATCATGTGATTTTATTTGTGTTTGTTTATGTGGTGTATCACGTTTATCATGTGTTTGTTTATGTGGTGTATCACGTTTATTGATTTGAGAGCATTGTAGCAACTTTGCATCCCTGGAATAAATCCCACCTGATCATCATGTATGATCTTTCTAATGTATTGCTGTGTTTGGCTTGTTAATATTCTGTTGAAGATTTTAGCATCTATGTTCCTCAGGGATATTGGCCTATAATTTTCTTTGTGGTGTCTTTTATCTGGTTTTGGAATTAATGATAATGCTGGCCTTGTAAAATGAGCTGTGGGGTCTTTCCTCCTCATGAATATTTTGAAATAGTTTTGAGGAGAGGTGTAATTCTTTTTGGAATGTTTTCTAAGATTCACTTGTAAAGGCATCAGTCCAGGGCTTTTGTTTGTTAGGGGTTTTTAAATTACTGCTTCTGTTTCACCAGTTGTAATCTGCCCATTCATATTTTATGATTCTTGCTGATTTAGTTTTGGAAGATTGTGTTTCTAGGAATTTACCCATATTGTCCAGGTCATCCATTTTGTTGGCATATTAGTTGTTGGTAATATTTTCTTACAACTCTGTATTTCTTTGGTGTCAGTCATTACTTCTCCACTTTTGTTTCTTATTTATTTGGGTCTTCTCCCTTTTTTTCTTAATGAGTCTGATTAAAGGTTTGTCAGTCTTGTTTATCTTGTTAAAGAACTGGCTATTGGATTCATTGAACTTTTTTGAGACTTTATTTCATTTATTTCTGCTGTGATCTTTATTTCCTTTCTTCTACTTACTTCAGGATTTGTTTGTTCTTTTTCAGTTCCTATAAGTATAAAGTTAGATTTGTTTATTTGAGCTTTTTCTTGTTTCTTCAGATAGATCTGTAATGCTGTAAATGTCCTTCTTAGGACTGTTTTCCCTGCATCTCACATACTTTGGGTGGTTGTTCTTATTTTCATTTGTTTCAAGGTATCTTTTGATTTCTTCCTTTATCTCATCATTAACCCATTCGTTGTCTAATAACATGTTATTTAGCTTCCATGTCTTTGTGTATTTTTCAGTTTTCTTCTTGTGATTGCTTTCTGATTTCATAGCATTATGATCAGAAAAAATGCTTGATATGATTTCAGTGTTTTTAAGTTTATTGAGACTTGTTTTGTATCCTAACATGTGGTATATCCTAGGTAATGTTCCATGTGCACTTGAAAAGACTATATTACATGACTTCGGGGTGAAATGCTCTGAAGATATCAATTAAATCTATTTGATCTAATGTGTCATTTAAGGCTGCCATCTCCTTGTTGATTTTCCATCTGGAATCCATCCCTTGAAGCCAATGAGGTGTTAAAATTCCTACCATGATTGGATTTCCGTCAGTCTGCCTCTTTGTGTTCATCAAGATAGGTTTATATACTCTTGTTGGACTGTTCTCTTTATCATTATGTAGTGTCCTTTATCTCTCACTGTGGCCTTTGTTTTAAAGTCAAATTTGTCTATGTAAGTATTGCTTCCCTGCTTTTTTTCCTTTTCATTTGCATGAAATATCTGTGAAATATCTTTCCCACCCCTCTACTTTTATTCTGTGTTTATCTTGTGTGAGGTGGGTCTCTTGAACACATACATATGGATCTTATTTTCTTTATCCATTCAGCTGTCCTATGTCTTTTGATTGGAGCATGTAAGCCATTTACATTTGAAGAATTACTGATAAGTACATAGCTGTTTTCTTTTTTAAACTATGCTCCTCTGTTTTCTTCTCCTTCGCCTCCTTCTCCTGCTTCAAGCAAGCCCTTTAAACATTTGTTTAAATTCTGGTTTGGTGGTAACTTCATTAGCTTTTTGTTGTCTGGTAAGCTCTTTATTTTTCTTTCAATTTTAAATGCTAGCCTTCATGGGTAAAGTAGCCTTGAATGTAGGTCCTTGCTTTCCATCACTTTGAGTATTTCATGCCACTCCCTTCTGGCCTGAAATATTTCAGTTGAGAAATTAGATTATAGTCTCATGGGTGATCCCTTGTAGGTAACTAGCTGCTATTTTCTTGTGACTTTTAAGATTCTATTTTTGTCTTTAAGTTTTGCTATTTTAATTATGATATGTCTTGGTGTGGACCTCTTTGGGTCCATCTTGTTTGGGACTCTCTGTGCTTCCTGGACTTGTGTGTCTTTTTCCTTTAGCAGGTCAGGGAAGTTTTCAGTTGTCACATCTTCAAATAGATTCTTGATCCCTTGATCTCTCTCTTTTCTCTCTGGTATCCGCATGATGAGGATTGTGTTATGCTTCATGTTGTCCCAACGGTCCCCTAAACTATCTTCAGTTTTAAAAATTCTTTTTTTTTTTTTTTTTTAAGATTTTATTATTTTCAGAAAGAGGGGAAGGGAGAGAGACACATCAATGTATGGTTGCTTTTCACCTGCCTCCAGCCACAGACCTGACTGGAGACCTGGTTTGCAACCTGGTTATGTGCCCTGCCTGGGGAATCAAACCTGAGACCTTTGGGTTCGCAGACCGGCATCTTATCCACTGTGCTACCAGCCAGGGCTCTTTTTTTTTTTTTTGTGCTCTGATTGGGTGTTTTTTTTTTCCTACCTTGTCTTTCAAATTGCTGATTCAGTCTTCTGCTTCATCTAACCTACTATTTATTCCTTCCTGTGTATTATTTATTTCAAATATTGTATTCTTTAGTTCTTACTGGTCCTGTTTTATGTATTCTGTCTTTTTTTCATGATTAGAAAATTTTTATAATCGTTACTTTGAACTCTATATCTGATCAATTGCTCGCCTCCATTTCATTTATCCTTTCTTATGGAGAATTTTCTTATTCTTTCATTTGGCTGACACTTTGTGTTTGTTCCTATGTATTAGGTACATAAAACATTGCCTGCAACTGACCCTGGGTAACATGCTTGGAGCTGTCAGAGACCCACAGCTTTGGCTCTCTGCTGTGGGCCTGGGTGAGCGCATGGTAAAAGCAAGTTGCACACCAAGGCTTGTTTTTACTAGCTCCAGCCCAGGGTAAGGTCAGCTAAAGTCTCAGCACCCAGAGAGCCACCTCTGTCTTCAGGCTCTCTGTGTGGCTTAATCCCGGAAAGCAACTCCAGCTGTACTCCTCAGCACGGTTTAAGCTCCACAGGGTTGGGCAAGAGGACTTCCTGTCAGGCTGTTGCTTCCCTCAGGCTGATGCGAGGAGAGGAGTGCTCTGCATGAGAAAGGTGGTCTCTGCAGTACCGGAAATGATTAAACGCAAGGATGCTGGTGGCTGACCCTTCAGCTCTCACCTTATATCCACCAACCCCAGACTCTACTCATGCAGCTCTATCCCCTGTGCCTTCCCTTTGCCAGAGCCCAGGGTAAGTGGCTGCCAACAAAATGTTGTGTGTTGACCCTTTAAGAAGGTGGCTGTGTCTCTAGTTGCCTCATCCTGGCGAATAGAAACCCTGTTACTTTTCACAGCCAGATGTTATTTGGGCACCTTTTCCAGTTCTGGTGCTCTAGGCTGGGGAGCCTTGCTTGGGGTTTAGACCCCACACTTCTCAGGGGGAGCCCCCTGGTTGCTCAGTGTTCTTCTGGAACTTCAGCTGCTGTCTGCAGGAGCCCAGCCACCCCTCTTGCACCTCCACGCTCCCTGCTAATCTCCATGTGGTGATGTAGGTTCTCCTGTAAGTCCTCGGTCGTAAGGTTTCTCTCCAGCTAGTATTCAATTGGTTATTCAGGATGATTTCTCTACAATAGTTGTAGTTATAGTTTGGTCCTGGGAGGACCACCTACTCCCCTGCTCTCTTGGATCTCTCTAGAATTTATTTTTTAAATAATTAGCTCTTAAGTGGTGTTTTTGATTGATAGCCTAGAACTTTGTTTTTCTTTTCTTTTCTTTTCTTTTCTTTTTTTTTTTTTAATTGTTGTTGTATTACATAGAACTTTATTTTTCAAAGCAGGATGGGCAAAGTAGTCTTTGGAGCCCAGGAAAATATTAAATTTTTCTCGTCCTTTAAAAATATTTTTTGTACATTTTGTCATGAAAGTTCTATTGGTATATAGCAGTTCATAGTTACAGCAGCCCTAGCTGATTAATCCAAAGCTTGGTCCCTGGAAGCTGGATGCTGCTGTAAACAAATATTAAGCATGTGGAAGTGGTGTTGGAAGTGGCATTAGAACTGGCTAATGAGTAGAGGCTAGGTATTGTGAGGTACTTAGTAGAAAAATCCTACATTGCCTTGCAGACCCATTGGAAGGAATATGGACATTAAAGGTGATTCTGATGAAGTCTGATGAAGATGGAAATCAGACACAATGTTGGAGCTGGAGAAAAAGTAGTCCTTGTTATAAAGTGGCAAAGAACTTGGCTGAACTGCTAAACGGTGTTCTAGAGTTTTGTGGAAAGTGGAAGTTAAAAGTGATGAACTTGGATATTTAGCTGAGGAAATTTCTGAGCCAAGTTCCAAAGTCATGGCCTCTTTTCTCCTTATTGCTTAGAGTAAAATGTGAAAGGAAGGATAAAGTGAAGGAATTGTTAAGCAAAAAGGAGCTATAACTTGAATATTTGGAAAACTCTCAGCCTGTCCATGTTGTAAAAAATGAGAAAGCATGTTCTGGAAAGAGCACCAAAGGTGTGACTTGACAGTCACTCCAAAAAGAGGTTGCCCATGGACTTCATCAGCCATCCGTGTCCTCAGAAGCCATAAAGAGAGGTGGCATTATACCAGCAGAGCCACTGCTAATTTGGATTGAAGGGCAAGAGATGGGATGAGATTTAGGAAGGTTTTCAGATTCCTAAATTTCAGATGAGTCAGTGGAGCTTTCCAACTGTGAACATGCCTTATATTTCAAGAAAGGAGAAGAATGATCCTGAGGTGATTCACATGCCAGGAGGCTCAGCACGAAGGCCCAGGTGACAAGGCTGTCTACTTACTGGTTTCAGAGGGTGGGGCCACTTCATTGGTTTAAGTTATCATGGGCAGAACCTCAGGAGCTAAGCCAATTCTAATGGCAGAGAGGGTGCAGTTGCCTCTTGGGAGTGAGGGGGCAAGGCCACCTTGGTGGGCCTGAAAGCATGGCTGCCACCTCAGTGGGCTTAAAGGTCAGAGCATCGAGCCAAAGAGGATTAATCTTGAGCCTTGAGATCTAATGGAATTTGCCTGGCTGGGTTTTGGACTTGCTAGAAATCTGTTACCCCTTTCTTTCCAGTTTTTCCCTTTTGGAATAGGATTGTCTATTCTAGACTTGTCCCACCGTTGTATTTTGGAAGCACATAACTTCTTGTTTCACAGGTTCATAGCTGGAAAGGAATTTTCCCTCAGAATGAGTGATACCTTGAGTTTCACCCATAGACTTTGGATGTGTAGTTGATGCTGAAATAGGTTAAGACTTTTGGGGCTCTTGGTATGGGGTGAACGTATTTTGCGTGCAAGAAGGAGTGAATTTGGGGGAGCCATATGATGAAATATTATGAACTGAATTGTGTCTCAAAATTCCTATGTTGAAGCTCTAACTTCCAATATTTGAAAGGATTTTTAAAACTCAACAAGAAAATCAACAACCCAGTGAATGTTGGAGGGGGATGGTTGTGCCAGGATGTACCTGTGGCAGGTGAATCTGTTACAAATACGTGGCATAACCACCCAAGAGAGGTAGAGGGGAAAGGAACTGACCTGAATAACTTTGGAAAATGATATTTTTGAGAGGAAATTGTAAGTCTAACTACAGAAGTAACAGTACACACACATGTACAGGCTAACAGTTCTTCACATATATTTTGAGGTTGAACAAATAAGTATGTAATTAGTTAGTTGCCGGATGATGAAATCCAGGTTTCTCAGTGTTGAAGAGGGAAGTTACAGATACACAGAAAGGGAGGCATAGTATGAACCCTGTGATACTGGGTTAGTCGGCAACATCATTGTGATTCCATGTTTGGATGGATGGATACAGGAAATAGCCTGCGTGTAGTGGGATGTGTACATGGGTTATTATACATGCATATGATACACAGCTCTGTCCACTGGTAGAATGAAGAAACAAACAACAGAACCCCATTAGTGACAAAGACAACTAGTGCACCAATTGTGATTTCTAAATATTCTCCAATAAAGGAAACTAGTGCTCTAGAAGAGAAATGATTGATTTTATGATGGGCAGTGAACATACAAAATGAATATGGAGCATCTTGTAGTATCAGAAAGTAAGGATGTTCAGTAAACAAAAGGATGCTGGAGAGTGGCACCTGAAAGGCACGCAGGAGCCAGTTGAAAAGAACTGGCATGTGTTTAATGAAGCATGGGATCAATGAGTTCTAAAATGTTTTAAATTTGCATTTCTATGCTAGTATTTTTAAACTTTTTTTTTTTTTTTTTTTTTTT